>SMSR01010731.1:0-91066 GCA_019453355.1 Ceratina japonica | reverse complement strand
ATGGTAATCTGTATAAATCTCTACGAATTCTGAATATATTTCTTTCCGAGCGGAAAAATATGTATTCCCCAGTTTTGGGAATATTTGAACTCGCCGCGGTTTTCATAACGCTCGACTGCTAACTCTAATGCGTTTCTCCCAAGGTGGAACGACCTGCAAGGGTTGATCACCCGAAGTGACATCACCGACTCGGGGTCGCAGGAGTTTTCAAAGTGAAGCAGGGACAAAGATGTGAAAGAGACGAAATTCGGGAATTTGCGTGATTCCCGGAGTTACGGAACCGAATCCGCTTCGAGGCGCTCTGACCCATGAGAGAGTTTTAATGTCAGCCGGCGGAAGAGGTTGAGAGGTCGCGGCGCGGAGGAGGGAAGATACCGGAGTCCCGAAACCCTCCGGGATCGCTTACGCTAATCGGTGCCACCTTTAACCTCCGATCACCTTCGAGAGGCAGCCCTTCTAAAATCCTGCCCCTCGAGCGCAGGAGATTTCTCGGTTTGCACAACGCCTTAAGAAGATCGCTGCGTTAATAACGAAAGAGAGGTGGAAGGTAGTCGGAGATTCGCCGCGGGCGAGCATTCCGCAACACGGAGCCCCAGCGGTATTTCCCGATCGATCTGCACCAGACTATTTCGAAGTTGGCCGCGCATTCACCCCGCGGGCTGCTTTATTTATCCAACGAGTATTTCGCGACGCAAATCAGTTGCGCTGCTTTTAACTAATTATACCAGACTTAAAAAACAAATCGTTTAAGTTCGCGTTTTCCGCTCTTTTCTTGTAGCCATTCACGCAGTAATAAATAGAATACGACTAGTTCCCACGGTGCGGTTATTTCAAAACCCTACGCTTTTCCCTTCCCGGTGCAATTCAGATCCGCGAATCGTTACCCGAGGTCGAGGACGGTACTTGATCCACGTATCCCCTCGCAAATTATCAAAACGATTTGGAGAAACGAAATTCTTTTAGAGATTGCCTCTCGCGAGCGTTGATCCGTTTGAAACGCGCTGGTACAGAAAAGCCGAAAATTACAGTGGTGCTGCGCGTTGCACGCGATCACGATTTCGTGCGTCAGACGGAGCGTTTAAAAATCTCGTACCGCTATTCGAAACGTAATACCACGAGACGCCGGTGCCTTAAAAACTGATACCTCCGAAAACCACAGAGTCCCGGATAAACGAGGGACGGGGTCGGAGCGAGATGCCTCGCGCGGAATCCTGCCGGCGGATCGAAGATGAAACGGGAGAGGGTTTCGAAGCGGGCTCCTTAATCAATACCACGCGAGTTGAATGCGTGATTAAGCCGCGATCGCGTTACCCGACCGTTCTCCCCCTGACCGCGAGTTTTCGTTTACGAGCGGAATAAAATTCGCGAGCTTGTAACTCGCGATACAGGCGGAGTATCGCTGGCCAGGGGGAACTTTTACGAGCTTTGACCCGGCCAAGAGCCCTCGTCGAAATCGTTTCTCGCACATCCAAAGTATTTTAGCATTTTCGTAACAAGTGTCCTTTTAATAAAAAAAATCACTTTTGTTAAAAGATCGATTGCCATATTTCATTTCTGAAATTAAATTTTCTGGGAGAACTTCGTTATCCGATGCATCTGTTCCCCTCTCTCCCTCGCCCCTTGTTTTACTATCGATAAAACACGGACAATTTTCTACTGGTCCTCTGTTTGCGCATACTTGTCCCCGTTAACATTTGAGAGCTACGGAGCGGGGAGGATTCATTTATTCCCGCGCTACGAGCGAATTTCTCAATTTGATAGAACCGGCGCTTGTGGAGTGCGATCAGCCGGGGAGCTCGTACATGGTCACGTTCGCGCGAAAGAGGAACGGTACAACGCGACAATGCGTAATTCGGCCACGTCGCGACACAGGGTACCCGTGTAATGGAGAAGAAAGCCCGGGGTTAAGTGAAAACTTAATGGCCCCGGGAGGGCGAGCCGTGTTACGTTCTTACCGCGCGTCTATTCCCAGTCGTATATTTAAACCGTTTAAGGCATTCCGAATCGTGAAAATAGCCCCGATTTGCATATATACAGCTCCGGAATTCATGAAAAATTCATGGGGGTGAGGCCGAGTGCCCCGGTATACTCGGAATTATGCCTCCTTTACTATCAATTTCTTATTATTGCCCGGGAGCCCGTCGACGCGCGTTCCCGGCTCTAAGATGCTGACTGCGACGACGACGACGGCGAATAGGTAAATACGAATCGTATTATACCGGCGAGAATGGCTCCGCCTCTCACCCCCATTACTCCTCGTCGCGCATTGCTTTCGCTAAAAGGTCTATCCGCGCGCGGTCCGCTCTCTAGACAACAAATTGCATTGTTTCCTGGCAAACAACACCACTCTGCATCGGAACAAATTAAATTATCGAAACGGGGATAAGCAAAAAGATGCCATTGCATTCCGTCCCGGGTTAATAACGTTTCAGCCGCGCCGTTACTGAACAGTTTTAATCGCTCGTTAAAATTTCGCACAGTTACCGGAAGTTAGATCTGTAATGCGATTCTCGAGTTCCAAAATAAACGTTTGTCGTCTCTAATCGTACGCGCGCCGCCGGGGAAAATCTGTCAGAATGCAGAGCGAGATAGGAAATGAGCGCAGGAAGAAAATTCACTCGATCAATCCTGTATTCGGCTGAACAGGGCGGAGTGTTCGCGGGCAGGAAAAAAACGCGTCGCGGATTCGTATTTCGTGAATGATATTTGCAGCTGAGCGTCGTACAAAGCGGCGACCGGAAATAGGCTAACAATCGGAGGATTCATTGTGCACGTGAAAGGCCGGCGAACAATGAAATGAATAAAGCAGGGGGCGAAAAGGCAATTCGCGAACTCGCGCGTCTACGACCGTGGCGTGGTGGAGCGGTCAAATTGCTTTTTGCAAGAACACGCGGCCGTGTTATCGGAGGCCTCGCTTCGCGGAGATTGTGTTTTTCAGGCACGTGACTGGAAATCAATTATAAACCGGGACCAAAGCGACCGATCGAACGTCCTTCGGAACTGGTTACGCCGATTCGCTTTATCAATCGGCGCACTCCTGTTGCGAACTGTCTGTGAAACGGGTGGACGATAGCAGAGCGGAGATAATGGGAGATAATGTTATCAGGGACGCCGTCGCCGGTGCAACAAAATTTCTCTGGCTTTAATTAAGTGATTGTAAGATCGATATGGATCCGTTCGCGACGGAAGAATTTTCCGCGAAGCTCGGCGGGGGAGACGGAGGTGGGGGGAGGCGGGGGGACGAGGGAACAAAACGGGGCGAAATTCAGCGAGCGCGGCTATCTTCCGGAGGCGAAAAACAATGATATTCGCGCAAGAGTGCCTGGCTTTCGGACGTCGGCGTTCAGCGGTGGGCTGTGGCCCACTTTTGTTCCCACATTTCTGAAAAACAAAGCTCGGCCTAAGAACGAGCCCACGGATATTCAGCGACGAATCGTGGCAGCCTTGAATGCCGGGGAACGGGTCAAGAGAAGCGCAGAAAATTCCCGGACGAGTGTCTGTTCTAAACTCGTTTTCCACCCCTTCCTGCCTGGCCTTTTGTACCTCGCATAGAAAAAAGAGAAAAAAGGGAAAAGAATACCACCTCCGTTTCGATTTAACCGCAACAATCCGAACATTCGAAGCGCCGCGCTCTCGCCTCCTCTGCTCCCTCGCCGCTTTCTTTTGCATCTCGTTTGCTCGTGAAAAAGAAATTACCTTCACACGCAACGACGACGTCGACGGCGGCGGCGACGGCGTTTGAAACGTGCGAACATTTTCGTATAATTTCGTTAATGCCGTTTATGGATAATAACGATAAAGCTCGGGAAAATTGCGGGCGAAACGAGTGCGCGGAGCGGCGGCGGTCTCGTTGTCGCTGGCAATCTCTCTTTAACGTTGGCCCACCCTTGCAAAACGATTTAAGCCGCGGCCGAGCTTAAGGGCTTGACCTCAAACGAGCGCAACACGCCCGCTGGAATTACACGAACATGATTTTACGAGCCGAAACAACTTCAAGTATCACGATATCCTCGCATAGCGCCGAACCTGATACACGCCACCTATAACGGTGTTTCGTTATAACGATATTTCACGACCGAGGGCTAACCGCCGTTATTCATCATTAAACGCGAATCGAATCTCCCTTCGAAATCGTCGACCGTACATCCTCCTTAATAGTTCCGTTTTCCTAGACAGTGGACGGCAGCAAAAATTGCTTTTCATGTCGCGGAGGCACGCGGCTCGACGAGGACTCCTCGCACCCCTAATTAAAACGACTCCTCATTGATATAATGGTCCATTCACGCATCGACGCAAAGTTCTGGCGATTCGGACGGAAATTAAATTCTTCGCCGGGGCGGCAGGGGGAGAGAGCGTGGTCGCCCCCGCGCGGGCCGAGGTATTCGCTTGTAAGTTTTACGCTTGCCCATTGTACGAACTTTTGCGGCGTGATTTCGCGTAAAGGTTGGCCCAGTTTTCCGAACTATTCGAAGAGTTATTACGAATTCCATTCGCGGATAGGGGCAGAGGGAAAAAAAAATCGGAATCACTGGGAAAGAGGAGAGCAGAGAAAACGAATGGCGGAGGGTTTTCAGGATCTCGGTGAAAGGACAGCCGTACGTCGTAATACCTTGATTCCGATACCGTTGCGACTCGTGAAAAACGAGTTTACGATGACATCGAAGGCGTATAGGTGGTTTTGTCGGCCTGATGTAACCCCTTCGTTTTACGAGCTTTCAGCTGAACGAGTTACTCGGCGACGCATCGGCCGAGCCGCATCAAGGAAAACCTATATTCTCCTTTGATTCACTAGTAAAAATTGAACAGTGGCAGTAGCGAATGAATACCATCGATACGGTAAAGAAAAAGAAGCATGACACTCCATACGTTTTCAATTCCGTGGTTTCATTCTCCTCGTTAGCATTTTTTACGCGGAATTGAATAAAGATAATGCATTTTCCTGCCAAAAAGAGAAAGCCTCGGAGTTCTATGAATTTTATAACAAAGAATACAAAGAAACGCGGTTTTTTTAATCAAAATTTCGCTCCGTCTGCCTCGACGTTGACAGCAAACACGTGGAAGGATGGGAGGTACTCTTGAAGACGGATTTTCCTTCAGGAAAGCTGGCTCCTCTTATGGCTTGACCTCGTCAAGCTCGGGAGGGAACGACGCCGGCAGGCGATAATGTAAAAATGAGAAAGTGCGCGTCCCTGACCAGATACCGGGGAACGAAATGCTTTCTACACGCCTGTACTTTGTGCGGCTTTTACTAAAAGCGAAAGCGACAGCGACGCTGCGCATTTAATGACGCGAAATGCATTTTCCAGCCAACCAGTTTAAAATGGTAGGTAAAAACGTACTAAAACGCCCCGGCCGGGGCTTTCTAATTAAAATCAGTTTTAACAAGAGCGCGGAACGCTGCACGCGCGAACCCGCATTCTATCCCGGCGTACGTACGGACCTAAACTATCAACCTTCACGACTTTACCCGCTGTCCCATTCGCGCTCCCCTCGGTAATCTTGTTTTCGATCTGAAACTTCGTTACCGCCTCCTTTTGAATGCACGGAAAACGAACGCCGAACGGGACGTTCCGCCCGCGTTTCGCCGCTCGACTACGCAATCTCCGCTGCTATCGTTTGATTCCGCGTCAAGTTTCGTTTTCTATTATTCTCGTTAGTCTTGACATACCTAATCTCTAACAAGCTAATTCTTGAAAAACCTGTTCGACGCTATTTAGAGATACAGCATGATTAAACGTGACATAATGTTCCATTTAATTTATAGTCAAGCTTTCGATGAAACCAAGCAATGCTGCCGACTTCTGCAATTACGGATGGAATGCGTATTTCACAGTAATTTTATTGTGATAGTGATTAGCCGCGAGTTAACGCCAGATAAGAAGCGAGTAATTTGAATTTATGACTGGACGATTAAAGGATCTTTTTGCAGGTGTTTCATTGGGGGAGACGAGTATTGCAGGGACTTGGAATTGAACGTCTGAGATTTCGTTTGAAAAAATTTATATCCTTTTAAAAACAGCCGGGTGAACATAGATCAACGACTCGCAGCAACGGTCTCCTTTTTTCGCTGCTCAAAGTGAGACCTGTCGAAGGACAAGTGGCTAGAAATTCTCTGTGAGCCCCTCGCGAACTTTATCATCGCGATAAGCTTTTTCCTACTTCCGTCTTGATGGAAACACTGAATCAGTACGATCGAATATCGCATGGTACGTTGGATTCACTCGGTTACTTCTCTGCTCCGATTTCTCATCTATTTTCACCGTCGAGGCATTCATCTCTCCGCCGTTCCCTACATCTCCGCCCCGACCTCGCCGCCCTCTTCTTTTCTACGTGTCATCGATCGTAATATCGGTAGAAAAAGTCGAGTGTAACGCTGCCCCGGCCGGCGAAGGCCTTATTCGCAACAGCTGCCGCTGCGAGCCCGAAGAACGGGTCAAAGAAAAAACCGGACACGTTGCTCTCTCCTCCGCGAATCACGTCGGACTCATTCCGTTAATTGATCGCCGCTGATACCGCCAAAAAACCATCCCCCTCGCCCTAAATTAAACCCGGGGCTAGTTTTTTTCCCTGGCCTCGCTGTTTCCACATTTTTATACCCGATCGTTCCCGGACAAAAGTTTAAAGAAATCGGAACCGCCGCGCGGTCGGGGCTAGTGAAATTTCGGCCGGATAAACTTTCAACTGCTTCCTCGGCGAGCGTCGGTTTTCGATGGGCCGGTCGTTACCCACGGCTCTTGTTAATTAATTGCCTCGATAAATGGGAGAAGCCGGCGCAGCGGAAAGTGAGACGCGGGGAAATAAAAAACAGAAACGATCGATATAAAACACGATAGTTGGCGAGAGATTCATCGACGAGATGGAAAGTTTAATTGGCGGAAAGGATAAGAAGAACCGCGTATAGGCAAGTCGTCGGCGGTGTACCTTCATTAAAACGGAATTCCGGACGGGATAACGGCCAACTCCGACGTACGTAAATACATGTTGTAGCCGTCGTCAACCGCGAACGTCGACGAGGCGAGGTAATTCAGGGATTAAAGAATTGCTTGTGTCATTGGACTCGAACGTCATCGGTCGTCAAATATTTTTCTGCGAGGGACGTTATTCTCTCCGATGACCAAGACAGCCGAGTACAAAAATCGCGATGTCGACGAGGTGAGCGTAAAAAGGAAAAACGCTTGGACCTGGCAGGCGGGCTCTCATTTTTCACCGCAAGTATTGACGTTCTTAGGGCTTCGACCCACGCAAATACGGACTTGCCCCGAAACAAGGAATCTCTCCTATCGGAGTAACATTCCCGGATCCCTCCGACGGGCCAATTTGTGCCCCGGGGGCTTTCGTCGACGATTTTTTATGCGAGACACGACGGCTCGACCAGCAACGAATTAATAAATCTCGATGGCCGAAACGAGGGGGAGTAACAAAAGAATTCACGGTATTCCGGCGAACGACGTCCCGACGTACATATAAAAGATCGATATACGACTCGTAAGGAAACTATATTTTAAAACATTTTCAAAGACCTCTAATGATTTGAAAATGATACCAATTCACTGGGACGATATCTTCCAGTACTGAGAATCGCATTCGAATATTATACTATGGTAGTATCGTATTACACCNAAGACCTCTAATGATTTGAAAATGATACCAATTCACTGGGACGATATCTTGCAGTACTGAGAATCGCATTCGAATATTATACTATGGTAGTATCGTATTACACGGAGGACCCTATCATTTCCGGAGCGTGTTGTATCAAAAGTGAGACCCTAAAGGTGTTGCAGATGATTGGCCGTTCGCTGATCACAGGAATCGTCCGACGAAGCAGCTTTTCGAAAGAGGAAATCCAACAATCAACCCGAGAACCCGGTTTAATGCCATATTCATTTGGAAATCCTCGTAGCTTCGACGGCTTTGAAACGAAAGCGGAACCGTGGAGGTGCAAATTGCCATCTAATTTGTCGTCCCTTTCAATAGCAACTCGCCGAGAACGGGAGGAAGCAATGGGATGAACGATAGACGAGGGGGAAGGCGGGCCGCGCATCCGCGATGGGACGTCCTTCGACGAATATTGGAAAAGCGTTATGAATTTGAAAAGCCGTAGCTGTCAGAAGTGCGGGGCGGCCGCACAATAGCACGCGCGGACCGCGAAACGCGTTCATCGTCTCCCCCTCGGCCACGCTTGATTTCACTGCCTGTCCCCTAACCGCATGCCAAGGGGGCGAAATTATAAATCGCGAGGGGACGCAAAACGCGTCGCATTTCCGCGTGCGATCCGGTGAACGATGCACTTGTTACCGAACCACCAACTTCCCCTCGTCAAATTATTTTTCCACATTCCCCGACCATTATCTGCGGAAAGATAAAGTTTCATGGGATTGCATTAGTTAACGCGATGCATAATTGATTTGCTTTCAGCATCAAATTCATTACGGCTGCATTAACGAAAGAGGATAAATATAACTAACGAAATGACAGAAACATGTCACGTCGTTGAGGAGCTATTTTTATTCTATATATTTATGATCTTCCATTTTCAGATTACAGTCGGACGTTCTCGGGTCATATCCCGGGGTCGTGTCTCTTCACCGATAATACCGATCCGGACGAGATTTCCGTCGGTTCGAGGAAACTCGAGCACTCAAGAAAATGAACGCGATCGACCGTCAATGGGCCAGGAGAAAAGAAAGTTCAACAACAAAATTACGATTGTATCGTACATGGGCGACGGTCGGGACGATCGATCTTAATTGTACCACTTGAATTTCCACCTGCTTTCCTATCGCTGATTCGAGCGCGCTGTCCAATCGACGAATCGCGTGTATTCGTGCACGTCAGAAGCGAAAAGGAAACCGCACTCAACTCTGACCAATATCCAAATCGAACCTCGAGTATTATCTCGCTCTTCTGCTTGATTGAAAGCTTGGCGGCAGCCGCGCGCGCTCCATCGGAATCGGCGTTCGGTGACCACTCCCGTTAATAAAAAGAAAACCGTCGTAGCAAACATTATTAATACACATTTCCCTAATTGACGCTTTCCGCTTCCGGGTCGGAATCACAAAGGGGGAGAAGTTTTGAGTAACCAGCGCGATCAGTCAAAGACGAATGAAGGAGGAGTAACGTCGTTTACGCTCGACGGTCGCCCGAACGGAAAGAGCGTTTCAATTAATCTCTCCCCGACGAGTTTCTCTTTTCCTGCAAATTCATCTTCGTCCGTATTCCTTTGCCGGCGTGATTACAACGCGCTGCCTCGACTACCGGGTACTACGCTTCAATTAATCTGCATAGATTCGTCAATGCGAAAGGAGAATCGTCGGTGCATTGAGACACCGAGTTTATTTGTTTCCCGGCCAGGAATTAATCCGCCAAAGTGACGCGACACAACGCGTATACACCCGGAAACGGAAACTCGGAAAGTGTCTACTTTTCCCCAGTTGCCAAGACAGCCGCCCTCTGCCCGCGCCCTTTCGCTATTTCGCTTCCCCGGGCACGCGCTACACCTGGATCGACGATTGTCCCATCGACTCCGTTGAACGTTCTATCGTCATCCGGCAAGACTAGCCTAGCGCCGCGTACAGCCTCTCTCTGTTCTCTTCCTGGATATTACTTTTTCCGTAGACCCGACGGCCTCGTCCCTGTTCCACTTGTTATTCCCTTACAACCGGGTGATTCCGAGGGATGCGAAGCAAGCGGATACGCCACGATTAAACGACTTCACCCAGCCATTCCCACGCGACCCTGCCCTCCCATTAGTCCCTACCCATCTGTCATACTCATCACGAGCGACCCCCTTGTTTTCGCTCCTTAAGTGGAGCCTCCTGGAAAAATGTATCTCGCTCGTGTACCCACGGACAGAGAACGCCCCTGGATCCTCGTCAATCACACGTGAACAATGATGCCCGAGGATCCTCCCATTTGTGTACATACCCTCAGATATCATTAGACGTTGACGCCAACAAGGATAATTGACCCTAATTGATTATGCGAAAATAGAAAATAACGAGGGCAGAGGTTCGGGGCTCGATTGCTAAACGGAGAACGTCTGCATGTATATATATACGTACTACATGAAATCGTCGATTTGTTGAGGAAAGTTTGGACCAAGCGCCGGAAGTAAGTGGGACGGCCGAGACAAAAGGCGGGGAAAACTTGTGGACTAAACATCGCCGGGATCGTATCAATTAAGTGATATCTCGACGCGACCTCGAACTTGCGAACCTGTAAGAGTGTTTCGGAGGGACCCCTCGGCGGAAGTTTGTCGAGTGGTATCGCGGCTGAAAAGAAGAAGGAAGAAGAAACCAGAATGGTGGACGGTGCAAGGAGCGCGAAAGGAGTGACTTACGAGGCTCCGCAGGCAGCCGCCGCCACCGCTTCGGGACGGGGTGGTTGCCGGCGTTGTTTACCCTTTATTTATGACGAAAGTTTGCCCAGATTTCGCGGACGCGCGGTCCTGGCTCGGTTAAGCTGGCGAGGCCCGGTTCTAAAGGTTGGACGGAGAAAACCCGGGGCACGGTTAGGGTGCTCGTTGAGCGGGTACTAGCGCGATGGAAGGGGAACGCCGTGGCAGAAGCTCAGCGATGCAGTCATTTGTTAATGTCACCCCGGCGTTCTCCGTCCACCCTCTCCGCCCCTATCGCGAACTCGGCACTGTCCTATGGCCGATGTTATCTCGTTTCATACGCGGTAATAAGCGGCATCTAGTTAGCGCCGCCCGTACGCTCCTAACGATCCTTACACTTTTTGCGCTTGGCAGTCGCACGGGTCCCGGGGAAAGCGCATCGTGCGCGTTGTTTGAAAAACGGTAAAAAGCCAGGATGTAGAAACACGGAATCGAGAATTCAAACGCGTCGGGAGGCGATATTTCTTGCCGGCGCTCGAGAACCCGGAGAAAGGGTGCGTCGGCGACGGTGTGGCAAAAAGGTCGCAAACGCGGAAACGATGAATGACTTCGGAGCAACGGAATGTCGTAAAAAAATAATACTTTAAAGAAAACGAATTTCCAGTTCGATGACTCGAATTTAACGATCAATCCTTAGGGCGCGAATGAGAGTTTTAATCAAGTTGAAACTGGTAATTTACACTGTAATCGGAGCGACGCCTTTAATAATGCTCCGGTAAGCGAATTCGGTGCACCGCCGCGTCTCATTGGATTCAGGCGTTAATAAAGTACGATCGTCAATGCCGTTGTCGCGACGCGACATGTTTCACGTCAATTTTCCCGCGCGGAATTAATCCGCTCCCCGCGAGCCCCGGTAGCGCCTTCCGCTACAGGAAATCCATATCGCAAATAGAAGATTAAATTATAACGCTCCTAAACAACCTTCCGCTGCACCTGTTCCACTGCTCGACATTTCTCCATTTCCGGATTCGGCAAATAATCTAAGGAGACATTTTAAGCGGGCGAGCGTACAACCGGATCAATCAGAGAATAATAATATCGCAGTAAACCATTTTTATTATTCATGCATTCGGATTAAATGCAGCGAGTCGTTCCGGAAATGCGCGTCGTTATAGCATCTGGTCTCTTGGACGTAAGGTACTGCTTTGAGAATGCCGTTGTACGCNTTTCTCCATTTCCGGATTCGGCAAATAATCTAAGGAGACATTTTAAGCGGCCGAATAACAACGCTGTCAGTTGAGTTTGTCGCGAGCGTACAACCGGATCAATCAGAGAATAATAATATCGCAGTAAACCGTTTTTATTATTCGTGCATTCGGATTAAATGCAGCGAGTCGTTCGGGAAATGCGCGTCGTTATAGCATCTGGTCTCTTGGACGTAAGGTACTGCTTTGAGAATGCCGTTGTCCGTGCATCCCAGTGAATAAAACGCGAAGTTCGTGTACGTACGGACGTCACATGTAACCGCAGACATGATGGGCTGCTACGCTAGCTTGAATTTACAGTAGGATGGCATTCTTGTTCGGCCATCGATTGGCCATAAAGGATCGCGCAAGTTGGCGCGACCGCTTGTGCACAGAGAGAACGAGTTCAAGGAATTCTGCCGGAATAAATTCAACGCTACACAACAGTTTAACCAGCATCTGGATCGTTTAATCATGCAACTATGCCGGAGGAAACTTGGCTCGGTCGGAGAGAACGGAAGTCCCTTTTAATATTTGCGACAATATCTGTTCAAACAGCGGCGCAGCCTACTGGAAGGCGGCCTCAATGAATGATATTAAGAACGGCGGACGTCTGAAATAAACAAGAAGCAGTTCTTTGACAAGAATAATTGGCCAAGTCAACGTTGAACAAGCGATAAACATTTTCCCCCTTGCGAGATGTAATTACCAGCTTTTTATTAAGCGAGTCGAAGGATTCCCACAAAATAAAAGAAGAGCGCGCACGCAGGAGGAAGGAACCTGGGAGAATCTCGAGAAACAGGAGATAAGATCCTCGAATCTCGAGGAGGCTTTGAAGCCGATCGACGACTGGCGAAAAAGATTCGGACTGAAACTCAGAGACGTCCTCGCGTACGTGTGCGCGTACGCGAGGAACGCTCGAAGGATCATAAAACGAACAAGTCTAAAGATTTGTGATTGGGGGATCGTGGCGGTTGATAATTGGACACGTGTTTCGTCGTAGTCCCGGCCGCAGGTGAAGTGGCTTCTTGATCGGGCGCGTGCATTAATTGGGAGCGCAATTAAAAGCTGCGTTCTCCGTGTGTATCCCAAGGGAGGACGCCGACAATCCGCTTCGTCCGGGTCCCGGCGCGGTGTGACGTGATCAAAACAAAGTGCGGCGCTGATATGGGGAGGGCCGGAGCCATCGGGGGCGGCGGAGATACGGGGTGCCGAACAAAACAAAAACGGAAATAAAATAGAAAGACGGAGCACGTTAATTGACTGGGCTGACACGGGGCCAGAAAACAAAACGTGTCGACGCGCCGAATGCGTCGATGCTGACACCCGGTGTGTCCCTCGAGTGCGAGTGTGCGTCGGAATACTGATTTTCATTTCTTCGTCCCCTCCTCCCTTTCTTTCTCCGACCCTCGTTTCGTCGAACGCGTGCACGCCGCACGCTCGTTTCGGAAAAAAAAAAAAGACAAAACCGTGTACACGCGGGGGCGCCTGCGCCCGCGAGATGGATTGTGTTTCGTGAAAACGATTCGTATCCCGCGTAACCAAAACGGGGGATTAAACGGTTAACGGCTCACGCGAATGAGCGGAGCCGCGTGAAAAAATCGTGAAATTTACGGGCGCGCCGATATGTAATATTGAATCGTATCGAATTACACTGAAAATCCGAGCGCCGAATATTAACCGTGTTATTCACGGATGCAAAACGTTGTTAAGAACTCGTTAACTCTGCTGCTCCGTTATTAAACGCGTTATTTCCGTTCTCTTGAACGTCGATTGAAAACGAAGAATCAACGAGAGATGTCTGCTCTAATTTCCCAATATTTTTCCCGCTATTAATTTTAATGCGACGGCTAAATGCGTTAATGCCCCGCGATACTACTACGGAAAAATAATCGTTAACAGTGCATTGAGGAGAATCGATAAGCCGGGTATTAAACATTAACAGCGAGTCCGATATTTCGAAAAGCAGCCATGCGGATGAAAATATTTGGCGTCGCGTTTGCATAGATCGAACGGAATAAGAGAGGAACGGCGGAACAGGGAAAAAACTGACACGCGAAATCTATCAACCCCGATGAACGCGGCCGCTTAAAATCAGCTTCAGCCCAGCCAATGAGAGCCACTTTTTATCTGTTTCATGCTCCGGGCTCGATTGAACTCGATAGTGGTTTCATTCTCGACGGGGAGATTATTTCATCCCCTGTCCGCTTATTGCAACGATCGCATCGAACAGATACCTAATTTAGTTCGTACCATTGTTTGCCACGTGATACATTCGCGCCGACACCGATACGAAGCCGTTTGATTGGCGAGAACCGAGGCTGTCGAGTGGAATCGCATTCGACGGGCGCGTCGGACCTTATCAAGGAACAATCGTCCAACGATGGGAGATCGAGAACCTCGCGAAACGAATCGTGCAATTAAGAAGAACGCTCGGAACCGTATCAGAAGAGGTATGACGTATTTATTGGAGAAAAGCTGCAAAGAAAGACTGACAATGGAATCCAGGAAAGAGCCGGACGATA
Organism: Ceratina japonica; assembly: GCA_019453355.1. Lineage (NCBI taxonomy): Eukaryota > Metazoa > Arthropoda > Insecta > Hymenoptera > Apidae > Ceratina > Ceratina japonica. The sequence continues at coordinate 76,958 of SMSR01010731.1, read as the reverse complement.
TCAATAAAATTATTGACGATTAGATTCCGTAGATATCAATTTCCTTCAGATATTTGAAGACGGGAACAAACCAATGCACCCATTTACGCATAACAAACAATTTGTAAATAGTAAATCGTCGACCATCATTGAGACCATATCAATAAAATTATTACATTAGATTTTGTAGATAACAATTTCTGTTAGATTCGAAGACGCTTGAAACTATTCCCTTGTGAAAATCAACCGATGCACTCGTTGGCTGTTAATTCGGATTTGAGCATAATAAACAATTTGCAAATAGTAAATCGGTGCGCGTCGACCATCATTGTTCGCGCATAATTGATTTCGAACGAATGTAGCGGTCAATTGATCCCGAAGGGTATCGAAATCCATCGGCGACCGGGCTTACAAAATCAGTCACCGTTTTACATAATTGCTCCCGTGAAATTATTCGCTTAATTTCCGCCCACTATTTCTGATCTCTTTATTAATTCGCGTCCGGCCGGAATGCGCTCGCTCGTCTCGATTGATAGTAACTCACCCCCCGTTAACACGCGTTTGAGCAATTAACGCGCGGCGAATTCATTCATGGTAACGTACACAACTATCATCGACAGACAGAAAGGCTAATGCGATCGAGAACCCAAACGCTAGCCGCTGCCTCGGTGGCGAATGCCGCAGAAATTTTTGCGCGGACTTGGGCCGAACGTGCGAATCGTTTATCAAAGAAACGCGTAATTGACCTCGATCGCGAGGAATCCCTTTGTTATTCTATCGCTCCACAACGAACCGATAAATTCGTAGCATGTCTGCCAATTTTCGAAGTTCGATAGTTCGTTCGAATCAATTTCCTCTACTCAGAGGAAGCATGCGTCCCGACGGAAAGAAATAGCGAAACGAATGGGCGTCCGGTCTCGATTAATTTTAAACAGCTCTTAAGATAGCTCGGGTACAAGAAATAATTAGATCCGCGCGACGATCCTCGGAAACGGACCAGACGCCGGCGAATCAACTCCGGCCGCGTAAAAAATTCAGCTTTGTATCGGCGATCGGAAAATCGATGGCAATGATATTCACGAACTCCTCGGAGGGACGACGAAGGGCGCGTATAACGTATGCCGGCAGTTAATGAACTTGTCCGAAGGAGTTTGGGGGAACCACTCGATAGTTAAGACCCCTACGAGGAGCAACTATTATGTTGAAGTTTGCACATTAATTCGGCCATTGACCTAAGCTTCCACGAAGTTGCCTCTGCTTGGAGATATCCCTCAAAGTAACCGTTCGAATTTCCTGGAGGGGAAGAAGTTGCCGGTGTCACGCCACCGTGTAAAAGGGTTTCATTACGCAAGCACTTTAACCGAAGTTACCGAGGTGGGGATCGACAGGCGAAGAAAAGCTGCCGCGGTATCCTTCGACGAATTTCGGTGACCCGGCGGATTTCTGAAATAATCTTCGCCCACCGTCCCGGACGATTATATCGGGGATACTGAGCTGACGTTGAAGGATCGTCCCCGTTGATTGCACGAACGCCAGAATAGCGGATCCTCGAGGACGCGGAACGGGAGTTCGCAACTACGACGTGTATGGATTAGAGGAAATGATTTTTCGAGACCACCTCGCGCGCGTTCCAACGGTATTCGCCGCCCGAATCGGACCCCAGTTCTCGTCCCTCCTATTATTCGCGAGAGCACAAAGTTCGGTAACCCATTATCGGGAGGAGACCAGAAGAATGCCCGGGGTGAGACGCGGTTTGTTTGGCGAGATTATAAATCGTAAGGTTATTGCCCTAATGGAAATTATTGGAAAGAGATACCAGAAAGTCGACCCACATCCGCGCACGGAAACTGGTTCAACTTTTGCCGCGATAACCGAATCGGCCTCTTCATTAGAATAACGATCGACCGGAGTTGTATTTATTTGATCCTCTAATTTATAACAAACCGATTAAAATTAATTGACAATTAATTGGCTAGTCGGTCTGGTTGATGACGTCGAGTGCGTAGCCGATATCGTCGACGTCCACATAAAGCCGCTGACGATAGGATAATCACGGGATGAACTATTGCTCGAAAATTTGCTTTCGCGCGATATAATTTGTAAAATATCCGTTTAAACGGCGCATTGGCAGCAATTTTCGTCGCGTTCATATGGCACCGGGAGTCGAGCGAAAACGATATAACGCGATCGCTGACGGTAATTTAACTGCTGTCACGAAGGTGAAACCTCTAATTGTACCAATACGCTCGCGTAATCATCCGACGTGCAAGTATTTACAGAATATTGAAAATTCTTGTCGACCCGTAGAATGAAGTTAAATTAACGCCGATACTCGAGGCGTTGTTACCGCATACTGCCTAATCCGTTATCAAACAAGTAGTTGCTGGCTCGGGCGTTCAACCACTCCATTTCCTCTATCGTCTAAAACGACCGTGCAATGTACCGATTCCGCAAGCGATTACGTAACGACGCCAGGTGTTCTTATTAGTCCCTAACCGAGGAACAGGTACCTAAGCACGATCGAAAGCAGTAACCCTCGCGCTCCGAGCTGTCGACGCAGGTAGTCGAAAGACAAGTTGTTTGCACCTTTGGCTTCGGACAAGCGACGCGAGAAGCCGTCACTCCGTCTCGAGTATCGCAGCGAGAGGTAGACGGCCGTGCTTTCCCCGTAACGGAATACATATTTGCAACATCTAACTGCGACAGCTTAGCAAATATTTAACGTGTACGAGGCGCGCAGTACGATTTCTCGATGCCCGTCCAAAAACGAGGATGCATCCCGGCTTACTTTCATCACCGAAGCAGAGATTATTAAAGAGCGCCAGCTTTATGAGACTTTATGTCGCACGAAAAAGTCCGCCATCTTTTACTTCGAAAGATATTGTTTTCGAAATAAAAAATAGAAAGCAAAACACTATCTCTCGATTGCCGGATACAAGAAAGGTCCTTCTCACTTTATTCATTAAGGATTAATTGACAGTGAACGATATAATTAATCGATTAGTCGTGAAGTATTCGAGATAGAAGAAAATTGTATACGATCTCTTTCGCAGTACCTATAACTTTTATTTGAAGCATTTTTTAACAAGTGGAGAAATTTTTCCGAGATTTTATCAAAGGGCCTTCTGTTTTTGTGAAATTTTCGTTTATTGCAAATTACTGACTTGTTGCCACTAGCGAAAAATGTTTGAAATGAATGTTGTAGGCATCAGCAATTACAAATTTCATATGACATATATTTTCTACCATCAATAATTGACGGGTAATTTCTAATAAACTGTTGTATTGTTTTTTGTTAATAACTCGTGAACTACGAACGCTAGCGAAAAATGTTTCGCACAAAAATAGTAGTTCCAGTCGTCAGATACAAGAAATATCCTATGCAATTTCCTCCTAACTTCACCGAAAATAGCGATTACACGGACACTGCCACTCTTTGATAGTATCTCCTGTTTTCACGGAGACGAAATCACTTAGTAATTTGAATGTCAAAATATCAGATAGAATTTTATTGATGCATTAGAAATGTCATATCTAAGTAATTAGTAATTTAATTTCATATTGAAAGTAATGGAGTTTGGAAATGAAAGGATCATAAATGATTCAGACCGAAAAGAGAAATATTTAAGTGTGCTCGACCGTTAAAATAACACGGTTTATTCTTACTGATAATACTCGTTAACTCTGCTTCTTGGCTGGCACAAGTGAATCCGATTAAGTCTCACCGAAATAATCTAATCTGGTTAACCGAACAACGAACCGGTTACGTTCCGTTGCTCTTGCCGTATTGTTACGTAAATACTGTACTATGAAACTGACGTGAGGCAGCATTTCCACCCATTGTCATTACAATAATCGTTATCGCGTACAGTCGTTAAGGTGCCCTGACTTTTTATCACCGCTACCGCCTCGTCGAATGTTCTTCGTACTTTTATCCTATCGTATAGGAACAGCCGACGACCATTTCCTACGCTACGCCGGCCTGGATTTATAACACTGCCACCTGTACACGACTCTTGTTTGAAAACGAAGACGCGGAAGTTATTCGATACTCTCTAATGGTCTAAACGAAGTTGCCTTAATTTTTTGTTCTTGGAACTCGTCTATCGATAAGTAGCTTACGTTGCAATACCCGAGGATTACTTTTCTCCTTTAACTTCGTCAAATTCTCTTGTATCAACTTGAATCCACTCAGTGTGAATTACAGTACACGTCCTGAGGACTCGATTGAGATGTCAGTCGATCGTTGGTGTTATTTCACGAAAAATCCATTTCCCATACGAGTGGAGCACTCGAAATCCTTTCTTTCACGCCCGCGTCGCGTTTGTCGAGAAACATTCGTCATTTGTCATCGACTAGCAACGATATCGCTTTCATCCGTTCTCTTTGTACCGTTCCGATGTTCGAGTTTCGCGAACGGTTTGTGGATACATCGGCACGGAAACAACGCGATAGCGAGCAAAAACTGAAGCAGTTTTAATTGGTGACCACGCGCGTTCGTAATCCCTCCGCATCAGAAATTATATCAGGATATATATTACTCTCTAATGTCCGAGTTAACGTGAAAACTAGTTATTTGCAGGATCGCATCAATTACCGGAGTTTAATCATTTTCGCAATGCGAGCTGAATCATAGATCGTTCAACTTAATCCATTTATTAATTCCATTTAATCTAATGCGGGTAAATTGTGCCGCGTTTCGCGTTATGTACAACCACAGGAACTTTCAAACCATAAATTCCCTTGAAATCAATTGCTGAAATGAACTGTCAAAGCAACTTTACGCGAGATATACCGCGATCTTGACGTCGCGATCGGCGAAGACTGTAATCACTTGAAACGACAAGTAGTACCGTGAGTGGACTCGATACGACACAGAATCAATTTAATTACGCGATGCATCACGATGTATGATGGGAGTGCATACTATTCGATGGTTTCTTCTCAAGACCTTTCCAACCAAGACTGCTCACTCTCGAGTATTTTTATGCGCAGAACTTCTTAATTATTAATACGTAATTACACTACGAGCGGTGAAAATTTTATGGTGGCCTAACGATTCTCGTAGAATTATACATAATTTAATATTACGTTGATAGGATTTCGGAAGATCGTGAAACTGATTAACCCACTTTGAATTTAATTCGAGAACAGACATACCTTGGCTAATTCGATTTAGCACATCGATCACCATCCCGCGAGATTTGAAGGGTTATCACCTGACAGTTTCAGATGAAATTTTCAATAAAGATAATTCTGCTCCGACTTGGCCTCGAGGTTAACTAGTCGCGTTGGTATCCTTTTTGATAGATCATCCGAAACGTCAACGATCTGTAATTTCTTTCCCTTAATGATCGTTACCGAANAGTGCATACTATTCGATGGTTTCTTCTCAAGACCTTTCCAACCAAGACTGCTCACTCTCGAGTATTTTTATGCGCAGAACTTCTTAATTATTAATACGTAATTACACTAAGAGCGGTGAAAATTTTATGGTGGCCTAACGATTCTCGTAAAATTATACATAATTTAATATTACGTTGATAGGATTTCGTAAGATCGTGAAACTGATTAACCCACTTTGAATTTAATTCGAGAACAGACATACCTTGGCTAATTCGATTTAGCACATCGATCACCATCCCGCGAGATTTGAAGGGTTATCACCTGACAGTTTCAGATGAAATTTTCAATAAAGATAATTCTGCTCCGACTTGGCCTCGAGGTTAACTAGTCGCGTTGGTATCCTTTTTGATAGATCATCCGAAACGTCAACGATCTGTAATTTCTTTCCCTTAATGATCGTTACCGAACATCAATCATGATTAAAGTTAAAGATCAATTTGACAATTATCATTAACCTGGCTCCGTGTAAACACAGAGGTAACCATCCGCGTCCGTGCGCGACGCTTTTTGTTTCCGTCGTACGGGCATTTCAAAGCCCCGTGTTCTTGCGATCGTTTCGGCCGATATTTTTGCTCTTCCCTCCCGGTTAAGCCGCGCCGTGGCGTCGTTGATTAGCTCGAAGGGACGGAAATGAAAGGATGATAATCTTTGAACCCCGTGATTACCGTGCGCGATAGTTCTCGGACCTAACACCTGGAAAACCAGTTTCTCCGCGGCGCGCTCCCCGGTTTTGCCTCAATAAAATTCGGAATCGTATAAGGAAGCTTGGCAAAGAAATTACAGGCACGCAACCGCGAATCGGGCCGCGATTTAATCGGTCGAATCGCGAGCTAATGTCGGGTACCAACTCTAATTTGTACCGAGGGGACGGTTTTCGATAAGGGGGCCGACCGACGCCTCGTCCTTTCGTTTCAGAACTCAGCGATCACGATCCCAGAACCAGTTCTTAAACGCGTCAACCGTGTCGCAGTATATATACGCTTTTTAAAGAACGTCGTTCGACGCGATTACGTTCGTTCCTCGGGAATTTCATCGCGGAGACGCGATAAATTGGCCCGATGGTATTCACACTGTCTCTCGTTCCGTCGTTGCCTCGCCGTCGGAATGACTCAATTGTTATTCCAACGAGCTTTAAAGCCTCTAGAAGAGTATAGCGCAAATCGTATTAGAAATTGTTTTTCCATTTGCCGAATGATCCCCCGGCATGAAACGAGCTGCCGTTCGATCGAACTAACGGGAATGAAAAGTCATTCGAGAATATCCGCTTAATTAAATACATACAATGTACACCGCGGAAGGTGGGTGCATCGATAACGCGAGATGAGCCCGTACAGATGCGCATGTTTTGTATTCGGCGGACAAATGAAGATCTCTCGAAACGAAATGCACACCACTCCCAACCCCCCGCCACCCTCGTAGCGGTAACGCTCTTTTTGCGAATGCCCTCTTCATTAGGAAAAATTCGATATTCAGAGTGCTGCTCTTGTTGCCGCGCATCGAGGAGGCAATTATTTTCACTCTGCGACATGCGGGAGTATAAAGTAAACCTAACGTCCAATGAAAAATGTCGTTCGATTCGTTCGTTTTAAACATTCTTCCTAGAGGGGTCCGTAAAAAGCGATGGCTCGTAATTCTTGAATTTCCCGGCTTTTCTTGACTTTAACTGCGGTCAGGAAACGACACGTGTTTCGCATTCATTCGGCCGTTGATTAATTCAGCCGCACGATGAACGGTGGCCATAACCGTAAACTCATAATCGAACACGTACATATGTACGTTATTGTCGGCAAGGTATTCAAAATCCAATAAATGCGGGCGTGTATACGCGCGGACCATTGCGAGACCGGGCCGGTGTTGATACAGCTGGTAATTCAATAATTACTATCGACCGCGCCAACAGACGCGGCCCTAATAAAGCAGGGAACGAGAAGTTTCCATCGAACTTTCCGCGCTTTCCCTGATACAAAGCGGGGATTCCGACAACGGGGCGGCGCGTAATAACGAGCTACGAAATAGGAGAGACGGTAAAAAAAAGTTCTGGCCGAGGTTCATCAGGGATCTTCTGAATCCTGTTTAAAAGGGCCTCGTTAAATATTCAATCGAAGATGGATATGAAAGAGAGAATACTTAACGACGCGATCCAGAAGCCGGGCTCTCGACAAAGAGGGGTTATCGAAAGTCATTTACAAGCGGAATCACCGAAATCCCTGACGGGGGGCCCGGATCGATCGCCAGGTCAGAGTCAATAAGCTAAACATAATTGATCCCGGCAATTATCGCCTTATAAAAGCCGGCTGCGCCTTCGCGAACTAACGCCATTACCTGGGCGAACACTTAAGCGGGACCCAACTATCGGCGGACTTAAAGCGGTGCTCGTTAACCGGGCGATAACGGGCTCTCGGTTTTCGAAGTTCGGCGAAATTTTGCATCGCGCTGACGCCCGCCGAGGAGCGATACCCGTCCGCGATATACGGTGTGCCAGATTTTCGGCGGCGGGCTGCGGTTTTGCGAACGCACTCGTTCCCGTTCGACAGGCAGTCGATAAATCTTCATTGCCGCGCTGCCGTCAGGCTCGAGACTTCCGGAAGCTAACGAAATTAGGAAGGTGACTGACGAGTTTACCGGCTACCCTCGTTTTGCTCCTCTCTTCATCTTCTTACAGCCGGCGTGCGTACACAACGCCGAGGTTGTACGACTCGACACGGAAGCTTGAGCACACATAGCGAAACGGAGGGAATCGTTTGTTTCACTTTACACACGTTTCGTCGGGGGGCAATAGGAGCCGAGGTGAAATAATGGCGGAGCAAACTCGCGGCGCGAAACAGCGCAGCATCCCTCTCTTGCGCAGGTGGGAAGGCGAGAGGGAGCGAAGAGAGACACCGCCGAGCGAGGAGGGAAGAGAGAAAAAAAGGAGAAAAAGGGCTCGGCGGCGAGAAGAGGTCACGAAACGGCAGGCAGGCAAGCAGGTCGTAAAGCGAAAATCCTCGAGGTACACCGTGACTAGTACAAATTTCATCCTCGCACCAGGAATACCAGAGCTCTTGCCTTTCTGGAAATCAATATCGCGACTGGTTGATAAAAAATCTGACAGACCCCGTCGCTCTCTATCTCTCATCCTCCTTTGGCATCTCCCGCCGCGGCCACGTACGCCGCCGACTTCCCAAGACGGATCCAATTAAACATCGCGAAAACTAACAAACTCGAAAAACTTTCATCGCCAAGTGCTTCTTCGCGTTGCACGTTTTCCCACGACTTTGATTTCCCCCGGTTTGGCGATTTTATTGCTGGAAAAACCGGGGCCGATATCGATTACCCGGCCGGCGGGGGAGGAGGCGGCTAATGCTGCGAAACATCTTCGGGCGCCGTTTAACGAAGCAGCGTCTGGCGAAAAACGTCGACGACCGTGGAGAGAGAAATTTTCGTCGAGGAAATCCGAGTGTGGGAAAGTGTCGAGGAACAGAGAGCAAAGGGGAAAGGAAGCACGCTAATCTTATTTAAGATTCGTCTGAACGGTTCCCCTTGCAGGACAAAGAGCGTCGGCTGCTGGAAATGATGCAGCGTAAAGAAGCTTCTTACTCGGCTCGGCGCAAGATGGATAAAGGGGGCGAATAATTTTCCTCCGCGTTGCCCGCGGTCGAAAATAAGACAGAATTTCAGAAATTTTCTCACGACGCTGCCGCCGCCGTCGCCGTCGCGCTAATACATTTAAATATCCCTCCTAGAAAAGGATCTACGTGAACGGACTGCGGTTGAATTTTTAGTAAGATTAAGTATTACCATTCCTCCGCTCAACGTGGAACAAATGACTGGCGTTAAGCCGATAAAAATTCATTGGCTGCGTCCAATGGCCCCCGCCTTTAACCACGGAACCGGCACCGTGAACGCGTGAGATGTTTGCTAATCTGCCAAACTCCCTCGAAAAGGTGAACGTTGTACTCTTTGGCGCAAGGCGGAAAGGATTCGCGATTCGTCTCAGCAATAATCATGGTCAGGAGTTCGGAAGCATTCGAAAAAGAATAACCCGTGCGAAACCGGGATTTGCAAGCACGAGAATGGCATGAGAAAAGAAACGAGGAGAAGAAGAAGAAGAAGAAGAAGAGGAGTGAGATATCCGCCAGGTGTCCGCGAATAGAGGGGGAACGAGCATCCTCCTGGACGTGTACGTAGCTCGCCATGTTAACGACGAAGCGCGCAAGGCGAGAAGCAGTTAGTCCGGTTTAATTAAATTCTGCTGTTTCGCAGGCGAAGATTTCGGATTCGTAGCTACCCGGACGATAATTCACTAGACTTGGCTCGCCCACCGTTGTCGGCGCACAATGCCGTGCCAAAGATTCGTTCGGAAGAAAGTTACGTCCTCGTAAGAATGAATGGGGCTGATGCGCGGAGGAACGAAATTCGAGTACGCGGCGCGGCGTGTCGCCTCGCGCCGGTACGCGGCGCCCATTCTTCCCACGGGAAAGCCACAGGAAATCCCGTGAGAGAAACTTCCAACGCTTAAATAAGGCGCGCGGAACAGGCCGGATGAAAGTTGGCTGATTCTGTCGCCATACAGACAGACCCGGATTGTTGGCGACGCCAGCTTTGAAAAAACCAAGTTCCCCATCGCAAACGCGGAAACGATTGTTTTCTCCCGGTCCATTTGCGGGATAACAGAAGGAAGGGAGGAGCAGCGAGCACTTGTCCCTGACTTCCATGAACACTCGTGTTCGTCTATTAAATAGAAGGTCGTGTTTGCGTTCTCTTTACCGCAGTTGCGTAGCGATTAAAAGACCCGGCGTTGTTTACTGCAGCCGACCATGCAACGGATTCGATTATAATACGGGAAATTCCGATCTACATACCGTCCGAACATAATCGGCCGCGGTTTCAATAAGCTTTAATATCGCGCTGTTAACACAGAGCCAGTTCGCAAAAACACGTTACGAGAGATCGTTGGAAACTCCGGGAAAAATGCGTAGACTGGTTTTGTGGACCGGAGTTTTCCCAATGATGCATGTAACGTCCGCGATTATGACGATCGATTAATTCGCTGAATTTCTTTCGTGCCGAGAAATTGCCGAGCAACCGAGATGGAGTCGATGATTTATACCGCGAAGCGGACGGTCTAATACCGCTTATTAGCTCATCCCAAAGCAACACGGCGCACCGGTGCACGTCGCTCGTTGATCGCCAAGTTCCGTGTCTCGTCTGTTTACTTTATTTTTACGACCGGCTTTTTACTCCAAATCAGTAGCTTGACCTGTGTAATCGGTTAATTCGTCGACGCTCCATCGCCTTTCATCGCCTGCGCGAGCATCTTGATGTGTCAACGTTAAGCCAGCGGTTCGAAACGTGAAATTTCCGTAATCGCGTCGATGAGTTGTCAATTATCCAATAGCGAAGGTTTTGCTACTTAGCAGCGTCGGTTATGGTGTCTCGCGATGAATCTTACCTCGAGACGTACTTCGACTTCGCGAAAAATTCTTTAAACATTCTTGTCCATTAATGGCGAGGAAAATGATCGCTTGCGAAAGTAATAGGGGAACGGTCCTCCGTGAAACGTTTGATCAATTGACTGCAACGTCGAGAACACCCTAGGAAGCTGAGTACCATGTAAAATTCACTAATCGGAAATTACTCCAGAACGAAGTGTGTGTCTCGGATGTACGGGTTCGAGAACGTCGTCACGTTCTCCGGGGCACCATCGTTTCAGGTATCATTAGGCATTCAGGGCGCCCGCCTCGAACGGTTTTAATCTTCCATAAAAGCTCGCCGCCACACTTCGCGCAACATCGTGCTAATATCTCAAGCGACATCACCGTGACGCATCGACGTTCGACCTGGCCGTGTACCGCGTAACCGGATCACGACAATGCGAACGAGCGTTCCCGTTCGATCGGGTTCGTGGAAGAAGGAGCGAGCGCGCAGGGAGCAGGAATAACTTAGACAAGACGCCCGAAGGTAAGCAGGTGCGCAACATCCTTCTGTAGTTTCTTCCTCCCTGTTGCTGCCGTTGCTGCTGTTGCTTTTACTTTTATCCTGCTCGCTTCGACTCGCAGCATCTCCTTCGTTCTCTCTCTGTCTCTCTCCCTCGAGAGAAAACTGTTTCTCCTTTCACCGTTCCACCCCGCCGCCGTTACCTGTTTGGTTCTTTCTCTCCGACTCCCATGTGTTTACGCAACGCTACGATTGATCGCAATCGGTGCTGGATAGAGAAGAATGTAAATTGTGATCCGCGCACCGGGAAAATAACCGGCCACTGCTTAATGCGTGCTCTAGCTCAGTTCGTAATTTTGCTCGCGAGGTAATTCGTAGCCACTCGCAGAGACGTGATTGCGCGCGGACGACACGATGCTACAATTGTGTGGTCCGCGCGTCGACGGTGTTATCAGGATTGGAAGTTTAAACGCAACATTTATAGAAAACAGCGAGGCAAATTAATTTCCTATCTTTCCATTTTACTTCGACGAATGGCCAGAGAAGGGAGAATCGCCGACGAACGAAGTAGCCGTAACCAGGCTCGGATAAAAAAACAATGAAATCGTGATTGGGCCAAACAGCTTTCGCGTTATGCGTTGTAAAACACACCGTTCACGAGGGAATAAATAAAAATGTTTTTATACCCCGGTTGTACATAGTACACCTCTGCACCGCGAGCAACCATCCAACTGATTTACACGAGTACCGCAGCTGCTTCGCAATTATTGCCGTTTAATAGCGAGCATAGCCCGAATAATTTCGCCCAGATTTCCCGCTTTGAAAAATGTTGGATTCGCCACGATAATAACCGACGTTTGCACACCGCTGAATCTCGTTGAACAGTAGATATTTGCGCGCGTACAGCCGATCGCGATCGGAGAGCTTGCGTACCATTAATCCGAAGGTTCTTATTTACGTTCAGATTATTCTCCCAACGGAGAAACGTTTAATAAAATTAGCGCTTTCAAAAAGTACTCCGACCAGCGCCGGGCATTTTCAGACACGAGCCTGGAGGACAATTTTCAACAAGTGTCGCGATTGTAAAACCTGTTCGGACAAAGTATGGATGTCATCATCCAGACCACTTAACGACGTCAATGTTCTCGGATTCTCTAAGAATTCAATAGACGCAGCAAAAATTAGAGTTATGTCAAGAACGTAACTGCGGAGAGGAGATGACGGCGATGCGGAGGATAATATTAGCCTCGCGAAGGCTGCGATACAAGTGGAACGAATTATCGAAGAACACGGTAATTACAGGATCAGTACTAATTACCTCGCCCGGTTGAAAAAAGATCCAATGCGAGATACGAATCGGGTAAGAACGGTTCGAGAAACAGGGTTCGGTCGCGGAAGATCGTTAAAGGCCTTTTAACGTGTACGTATCTCGCGAACGCCGAGACACGTTCCCTGATTCTGGACGCTCCAGAAATGTACGATACGGCGAGCGAGCCGGCGAATTAAAGTTGGCGTAGTTTCGCGAGCGTTCAATAGATACATTCATAGAGAGAGCGAGAGAGATAGATAGATAGATAGAGGAGGAGATGCGAGAGGGTGGCGAGGGCGGCGACCAAGTGCGCCACTCCTGTTATCTATTAAATTTACGTTCGCTCGTAAAGATATCGGAATTTATTATTCCTAAAATCAGAAGCTCGTGTTGCCCGCGTCCAATATTCCTTGCCATCCTAATTTATTTCTTCGTGATTTCCCTAGCTACATTAATTTTCCCCGTTCCGTTTCCCCCGCCCGAGCGCGCGTGGCCTCTTCCTCGCTCTGTTTCCTTACGACTTACTAAACCCCTCGGGCGAATTCCTTAATCAAAGGAACGTTGTTCGTTCGCGTGTAATTTACAACCGTGAAACTTAATCATGCTGAGCTCCTCGGGAGGTGACAAAAAAGAACAAGCGCCACGGTAAACGAATCAAAGATAAATCGATGCGACGCGATCGTGTACTTTCCTCTTTCCCGGCCATTTTTTCTTTCGGGACACTACTCGCGCCGGTGTAAAAGTTAAGTCCTGCGAAAAATTCCACGCGAAAGTCCTGAACAAACATTTTACTTTCAACTTTCTTTGCCCGGTTGATCGATCATCAGAAGCAAACTGAGCGGACGCGTTTCTGAAGTTGATGTAACAAATCAGCCCTTCAGAAACATTCAGCCCAGAAATTAGGATACCAGGACGAAGTTACGGTACGTCGAGACGATGTCACCCGTGACTCAGTTCCAACAGACTCGGTAAATTTTTTCCAGACTTCTGTTTCGTGTACCCGCGCAATAAAGACCGACAACTACGCAAATATGTATCCGCCTCGCGTCCAAGGAGGAATCATGCTCGCGAGCAAACACGGTACAACAGGCTGTCGCAACGGTGCGCCGCGTCGGCCTGGCAAGTCGGCGCTCGTAAAATATTCATCACCGTGCACGCGGACATAAAGTCTCGGATTCATTGCGATTATTGCGCTAATCAATCCCTCTCTTTGTATACCGAACGAACAACAAACCGCGGTGATGCACGACCACTATTCGCGGATGGAACCACGTCGATTTGCACGTTTCTTTTGTCACGTGTTTATTGTTCAAATATACGAATACAAGTACTCGCGCGGATCACACAGGTTGCAATTGCATACAACTTGCATAAACTGTCCTCGATATGCGTATGACAATAACGAAACACTGAAACATTTTGAAGAGGCGGCGAGTGATTAGCGGACGTTGTCAGGCGAAATTGGAACGACAAAGCTTTATGGACGCGGTCAACGCAAGAGAGAATTTCCAGATCGCAGCCGGTCGGGTTCCACACCGGGTTGAAAAATATATGGAAGTCGATAAGCGGGCCACNCAAAGCTTTATGGACGCGGTCAACGCAAGGGAGAATTTCCAGATCGCAGCCGGTCGGGTTCCACACCGGGTTGAAAAATATATGGAAGTCGATAAGCGGGCCGCACGAGTTTCCAAGAGTTTTTCGAGTTTCTCCTTTGCTGTCGTTATTCCCGACGAAACATGCTTCAACGTAAGATCACTGACACGCGAGGAAAACTTCCGGGGAAAATTTTCTCCCTTGCCACAGTATCTCTTCACCGATCGTCAGACTGCAATTTTTATCGGTCCCGATACGGTATCCTACCACGCTCGACCTATCCGCAATTTGCATTCCAATGTTTCGCATCGACGTTTCGGATTGCCATCTAACGTACTCCCTTTTCTACTACTTTCCCTCTCCTTTTCTTTATCTCCATCTTTCCTCTCGCCTGCCACGATTTCACACCGCGTTGACATCGACGTAACCGATGCGTGTCACTGCATTTTTTAAGCATTACCTCATTCCGATTATATTGATTAAAGTTAAACATCTTTACATTTTTGATCATTTAAAACGAAAAAGATTGAATTTCTCTTTGATTGAATGCAAATCCGATTGCATTGTTCGTTACATTCAATGAATAACGTATAGCGTTTTCAATGAATTTGTATTAGCAATTTCGTGAAATGAAAGCATCCCCCGGTATGCTACATAAATAAACGAAACAATGTAACAAATCAAATAATCCAGAAATTCCACAACAATTTTATTTGCAGCGATGGCTCCCAGAGGGGGATACGCAAACTATTACTTTTCGAGGTATCCCGATAATTTTCCATGAAAGAGTCAGCCGGTATCGTTTGACGGACGACGTGTTTGCAAAGCGACGAGTCGCTACTGCGTGAAACTCCTGTAAACAAACTGATTGTCAGCAAATACGAATGTTTTAGCATGTACTGTTATAACGAGCTGACGCATGCGAAAATTCCCGGCACCTTTCACGTCTTCGCTACACATTTTTAATAATATGTCTTTCTTCTCCCCCTGCCCGTTCGAGACGTACCTAATTTCACATACATAATTAACTACAGAAACGGACCGGAAAATTAGTTCCGTGTTTAAATAGCAAGCAAAGGAACGTTGTGTAACTCGTTGTTAAAAAGGAGTAAAAACGGAATTTCATTTCGTCCGCAATGGGAACACATTTAGAGAAGCTGTGACAGTATGCTCGGTACATTTATAACTGTAACAAAGCAATTATTCCTCGATTTCATTCCATCGGCCGTTAAAAAGAGGGATATCGTAATAAAGTTAATTACCGTCGAATCAAAACCGGAGCTAAGCAGGATAAATATTTCCCGTATTCCCGCTGGAAATATCATCGCCGAGGGAAGCGTCATATTTAAATATTAGACGGTCTCGCCGGCGCTGGCGAGAACCCGAGAGAGGAGAGACAAGTCCGTGACACGAAATACGGAATATCTGATTGTTAATAAGATTAGCGTAATGCAGTTTAGAACGTGGAACGTTGTCTCCAAAGGGGTGCCGCCACCGGAAGACAAATTAGTGGCGAAAGAGCACGGTTCGTCGAGCCCGGGACGCGAACCTCGTTGCTCGTTTTCTCCCCGTGCCATCGGTGATTCTCATTTGGGCAAATACCATTACAAGGATATCGTGTTTCTCATGCATATCGCGCAGCAAAATTCCCCGAATAGAACCAGCGCGATGCAGTTTCTATCGAATAACTGCTCGAATTGTCTGGGAATACCGCTCGCGAACATTGAAAACACACTATCCTTTCTTACGCGAAACAAAAATTATTCGCGCATTTCCGAGTGAAAAAACCGCCCGCTTTAAACGGCGAATCGTTTTCGAATACGGGGAACGCGTTGGACGGGATTCTACGGTCGCGGTAAACGGTTACCAACGGTCATCGAATTATCGGCGTTATTTGTTCAAGAAACGGATCACGCAAGGGCTATTAATAATCATCAGCGCGTGTTCGTCCGCGGGAGTCATTAACGTGGAAACAAAATGACGTACTCGAGGAGATAAAAGAGTAAACGATGCGGCACGGATTGCGACACGAAGAATGTATTGCCATGTTCGCGGAACAAATTGCGCTTACGGGTTCCCTTCAGCCACACGTCATCCGATGACTGCACGCTTCGCCGCGTCGTGTAATATTTTATAATTACTTATCTCGCCGCAGGAATCGCTAAATGTTTAACGCTTAACGAGGGTAGCTTGTCAAAAACTTCGAATTCATTCAATACATTTTGTAACACACATTTTTCATATATTAATGTATCACGATATAATGACTTCAGTCGGACATCAAACAAAAGTCGAAGCGGAATTTTCTCTGGTACATTTCTTAATGACACAGAGCATCAAGGTCATTAATATGCCAGAACGCCTAAGTGGAAAGAGCGTAATAAGACGTCAGGGTGCGGAACACTAATGATCGCGTGAACAACGAAGCGAGCCTCGCGCTAGGTGCAAACTTCTGCAAGTGCACACGCACACACGAGAAAACGATCGCATGTTTCCGCGAATATCCCGCACGCCCTTCTGCGATACGCCAGTGAGTCACAATATTTAAACTGCCGGCAGACAGAAAAAAATCATAGATCTCAGCCTAGATCCCAACCGTAGATTTATGAAGCAATCAATTAAGGGTAACAGAACCTGTGATAAGATCTTGCACCAGAAACCCAAACCGGCGAAACAGAAGCTGTTTTATATTCAGAGTCCTGAATACAATAAACCGTGTAAACTATAAGTATCGAAGAATTTGATGGCACTCCCAAGTTACGGACTCTCGTGACTTTCGGGAGCCTGTGAATGGAGTAATCTGTTTATCGGCGACGTGGTACAACGCAAACAGAGCTTAAAGAAAATCGGCTGTCAGTCCGATATGCATCCCTAACACGTTAATCACACCATGTTGGAATAACAGGAATTGGATTCTAATTGCCATATTAATGCCGCGTTAATCGACCACACTGTGGCATGTTACAGAACGCCGGAATGATTTATACTACGCCGGGGTATACGTTAATGTATAAATAAACGGATTCGTGTCGGACATACAATCAGAATTATTGTTATACTACATCGAATATTGATAACGGCTTAAAGCGCGTAACTGAAATGGTGTTCAAAGTTTCAGTATCTAAATTTCACAGTAACTTCCGATCGAACAAATAAAATATTCAAACCTGCGAAACCTGCGCGAAACTCTAACAAGTTTCATTCTGTTATTTTCTTATCTGGGAGTTCGTGAAAAATCGCTGAAAGTATTAACGGTCTATAATCGAGGAATGAAATTGAAAAACGAGAATTCA
Organism: Ceratina japonica; assembly: GCA_019453355.1. Taxonomy (NCBI): domain Eukaryota; kingdom Metazoa; phylum Arthropoda; class Insecta; order Hymenoptera; family Apidae; genus Ceratina; species Ceratina japonica. Next base: position 59,462 of record SMSR01010731.1, on the reverse strand, counting down.
ATAAACAACCATCGACCGTCTCATCGTTGCTCGTGAATAAGTGATTGTCGCAATTAACGACGGGAGAAGTCGGGAACGAGGGGATTATTATAATTCCTGTTTTCCGGCTGAACGTGACGCACGGACGAGGAAGCTTGTTAATCCCGTTACAAGTTCACTGTCCGTTCGTCACGCTTCATCGCTGATCCAAGGTTGCGTGATCTTGAACAATAATTTCGAACAACTTCAAACTCTCGGGCTCGGAATTATACGTCGGGCAAAAATTGAATAGAACACGGAAATAATGCGATCTAACTTTTGACGCATTTATCCACAGTTTGATTACAGTACAAAGCTATTGCGGAGTTCATTCTGCTAAAAATGAAAAGCGGAGAGGTCGAATAGTGGGGAAAAAAGTCCAAGGAGGTATATACGGTAGGTGCGATCAATGAGAACACTTTGTGCCGACACTACGACCGAGTGAATTGAAACAAGAAAACGTATCGAACGAAGAAAATTGGATTCGCGCGACATTTTCCCAACCGAGAATCGATGTGCGGGTTACCTCCGCCGCGTCGGACGTGGACGCAACAAGTAAGAGACACGTGGATTTTAAACGAGCACGAACGCATCGCTGGTCACGTAACCAAAGAAACCGATGAAAAACCGCTCGTTAATTGCATTTTAGCTCCGGTGAAAGTTAACACGACGATACATCGATCGTACGTAATTGAAGAGAACCGTCCGTAAATGGTGGACGTATGACGGGGAACAGAAACGGGAACAAAGAAACAGCGGACGAGTCAAACGATCATGGGAGAGCCCGGCGTCATCCTAGATTCAAGGTGAACGATTTATCACGGCGGTGCCCCTGGGAACGAGACGGCGGGACAAAAACGGATTCATCGAAAGTTTCGACGAGCGCCGGTTTGAAATAACTAGCGTCCGCGTGGAATCGAGTCGCGGGCATCGTTGACGCTGATGAGCGAGGCCTCTCGAAGAAGGGACGAAACGAGGAGAACGTGGGGGAGAGAAACGGGACGAGAAACGAGATCGTTCCTTCCCACCGTGCAACTTTCCAGTTTCTCGTATTGAAAGTAAGGAGATCAACGAAATACCGCGGGGGTGGGAAACGAACGGGGAAACGGAGCAGATGATAACGCGGAACGACAGGGGAGCGGGATACCTTGGCGAGAGCCCTCATCAGATTTCATCAGAATTTTATTGCTCGGCCATCGCGGACGTTGCTGCGCTTCGTTCCGTCGCGATATTGTCAGGGGAATGGACGCGTCGCATTAATGGCCGCGCAAATTCCACGACCGATGCCGAGCCACCAAATTGACACAGGCAATTAAACTGGAGTACAAGTCTTTCCTTCGCGGGGGACATTACTGGAAACGGGAGACCGGCCAAACTGGCATTCTTTCGCAAGTTCTTTCCCTCTCTGTAACGCGCTAATTCGCCGTGAGATCGAATTACGTAATTTTATTTTGCACATCTGCTTACATTCTCCCGTTCCCGGGCAAAGAATCCCGCGCACAGAATCGATTACGGCGGTCGGCTTGATTAACGAATTCCTGCGATACTTTCGAACAGGGAAAATACCTTTACAATTTGAATAACTTTGCTCGTTTTTAGAACACAGGCCCGGCCATACTCGTGTTTTTAATTAGCAGATTCAGTTTTAGCACTTTCACCTCGGTTCGCCGGGCGACGCATTTACAAGTTACGCGATTACCATACATTTTCCCCGACGTTTCTCCCGTTAATACCCGGTGCGGTAAATACGAGCTTGCGCGGTCCGTTTAAGCTTCTGTAATGACACACTCGATCGAGGCGCGTCCGGTTTTGCCTTTTCGAGAGAGGCGAAAGAAAAGGGCCTTCGTTTCTCATCGGTCTTCGTTTGTTCCACGGGGCGAGTAACAGTTACCCGGTCCGCGCCGGCAGGAGGAAACGGGCGTTGTGTTAACTCGTTACTTAATCACTACGAATTTCGAACGATTTGCGCGAACTAAGTGGCCTACGTGTCTTCCCCGTTGTTTCACGGGCTTTAAATACGTCGGCGTCGGCGCGGGGGTAGAACGAATCCATTTTTCAAAGCCGCCGTTCCCCCCCCCCCTCCCCCCCGTGTCTCACTTTACACGCGAGACCTACCTACCGCCCGACGCAGCAACACGAACAAAAGGATTTCAAAGTAAATTCCTTAAACTCGGTTTCCATCCCCGACGGGGCTTCCGTTGAAACAAGAACAATCGGTATCAACTGAACAAAACGCTCTTAGACGTTGGTTAACGGAAAGTCGAGGGGCGTAAGGCGCGGAGCTTATAGCGCGGCCGAACTCCACGGTAAATATGAACCGTAATAAATAGTATCCTTCCATTTTTCACGGTCTATGAATATTTAAGGCTGTATATCTCCCGGCGCACTTCCGCGCAATATCTTCCGGTAGCTAATGCAACTGCGCGTTGGCAGCCGAAACGCGAGACAAAGGAATCGACTCCCGTACTTTACCCGGTGTTTACCTTGAATAAAAAACCGAACGCCCTAGTGTCCGGGGTTATTAGAAAGAGAATCGCGGGGCATCGGAGCGCGTCGAAGAGCGCCTAGGCCAAGTTATTTTAAACAGGATCAGCTTGAATAGATTTAGCTCGTAAACTATGAATATTCAAAGTTACAACCTCGAGCCTGTCCGCAACGCAAGAACTTAACTAAGCCCGACTACTTACACGGTTGCAAGAATACGGCAACAAAAAGGAAAGAACCGATGGAAGGTCGCGAACGTACAAGGATAACTTCCCGTGTAACGCTCGTCGCCAAAGCGGGCAGAGTTCGCGTCATCTTCGTACGAACTTTCGAAATAGCATCAGAATGCAAATTTACGACGAGTCCGTTGTGTGGGCTGAAGTTGGTAATGATTAAGCTCTCGAATAAATACCCCGGCGACCGGGTTAAACGTTTTGCGACAGAGCGTATAGAACCTAGTTCTCCATGCATGAACAACTGTTCCCCTCGGCGTTTATACATATAACATTCAATCGTAATTGAATTATCGCAAGACTTCTATAATTACAAGCGTTATAAGGAGAGACGACAATGTGTACTGCTATTATACGAAATGGCTATGAAATCGCAACGGCAGGATGCCGGGTCGAAATACACCGCGAAGGAAAAAGGGGAAAAAGTTTACTTACTGGTTTCGTCAGGGGCTGCTCTCATCGAAAGTTGCCAGCGGCGCCTTATTACTCTGCGAGCATAAAATTATCAAGTGCGTTACACCCGCGTAATAACGCAGGACGGCAGGAAGAAAGGGGAAGGTTGCCGGGAAAAGAATGCTGCCGCGGCCGACACGATGCTCCGAGACGGAGGGAAGAGCCGCGAGATCTGGCCCCATATTAATTTACAACCCCTAACGAAATAGAAAAACTTTCCAAATTATAATTACGTCCGGAAAAAAGCATTGAAATTTATTATGCTCGGCGGACAGGGCTTTGTTAACGAGGACGGTCCGGTGAATTTCATGAGGCCGGAGTAATTGGACCAACGTGGACACACTTCTTCGTCGACGGAACTTCCCAACGCCGCGGGATTTTCTTTTTCGCCCCGGTCGCCGTGCCGGTTCATTCGCGACTGCCTTCCGCTCTAATGAAATGCAACGCCACGTGCATACGGATCTCAGGCGGATCAGGCCGATCCGAGGTTCGTTTACGGGCTAACGGGGAGAGGAGTCTCGGTAATCCCGCGGCGAATTCCATGCGGCAAATGTGCCAGCCACAAAGAATTAATTCCGCTTCCTTCCCCACGCGCGCGCGCCCGCCCTATCCGCCCTCCCGAGTCAGATGATTCGCGCGGTCTACGTGGAATATCGTCCCGGAAAATTGTCTGGGCGCGAATTGAATCTAGGCAAATGTATACGTACGCTGATTATGTAAATCTTAACGTAAATTTCAACCGCGTATTTACTGTACTTTACGGAAGCGATCCGCGTGCCGGGCGGACACCGGAAATTTTGCGTTACGATCCACCGGGCGGCGCGGGGAGAACAAAATTCCCGGGAATTTCTTCACCTTAGGCGAAATTTAATAAGATCGCGCGCGTATACGTAATCCCGCGCGGAACGTGCCGTTCAATTTCCCAATTTGGAAAATAATATTCAGGAATGCGCACAATGGTTAACGCGTTCTACGCTTTGTCCCGTTCGAGAAATTCTATACGGCGATAGATAGGCGCGCGTATGCGAACGGGGAGAATGGAATTGAATAAAACGTCGCGGAACGGAATTGAAAGCGGTGTAAACAGAGCGGGCGGAGACGCTATCGATTCGCCCGCTAATAGGCCCCCGCCGCAACGCGATAGCGAACTGAATTTCATCCTGGCGCGCTCCAAGGAAATAGGCAAAGTCCATTTTCAACGTCTATAACGGCGACGCCTGTTCCTGGCGCGAGTCGACGCGAACGCGCATAACTGTACGCCTGCTCCGCTATAATCGTTACGTTCGCTCAAAGGCGACGCATTGCGAATCGGTATGCGAGACATCGAAGGGAAGTTACCTTTCCCAGCGACCACCGGCGAACGGGAAACTTCTTCTGGGCACGGCCGATCCCACGCCGCGTGAGATAATAAGATCAGAAGAAAGCGGTCAACTTTCTATCGGGCATCTAGCCATCGATCGCAGTTGCTCCGTTACGGAATACACCTTTTAAGGACGCGTTACGCTCGCCTCCATTAACCAGAATCCGTACCCCTAATTACTTCGCGGAAACCGGGTCGATTGAAGGCGATTATTACCCTGTCGGATTCTCGCTTCATTTTCAACGAAATGTCGTAAAACGTTGAACAAAAAATCGGGTTACATTACTGTTCGTTTCTTAACTCGTTTTACGAAAGGTATTACTGGCAAAAAAAAGTTTTATAATTTAAGCCACAGTGTTGCTTATACGTTGTAACAAAAAACAGTGCTTATAGTGAGCCTCAGAACGACGCTTGTTCCAAGGTCTAGGAAATAACGCTTGATGAGTTCGAACTTTTAGCAGTAAGTCAGTGTCCTAACAATTTTCGATACAGTCTCTGAAACGTTTGAAAGGATACCGCTTATATGCGTATACGTACGCATATATGGCCGTGTGTTTCAGGTGAATAAAAAAAGGAGATAGTTGGTTGAAAGAACTCGGTAAAAGAACCTGTCTAGCGAGCGTCGACAAAAAAAGTAGGTGATTAACTGAATAAGGGAAGGGTAACCGCGGGTGAATCAATGTGAATGGTGAATTTATATCGCGGCAGCGAGTGAAGAAGACTCGTCGGCTCCGTCGCGTCGCCGCGGGGTAAAGCTCATTTTCAAACGGGCCGGAAAAAACTAGCGTATTCGGACTTTGTGCCGGCACCCCTGTTTATTTTTCCCTCCGCTCCCGTCCCCTCCCCCCGGGTCCCGGTTTTTTTCCCCGCGAAAGTCGCAATGACGATGAGTCACTCTTGAAATGCTTTTAGGCCGATTAGTCTGAATACGGTGCCGTTCCGTGGCAGACGGGGAAACCGCGGCGCGACGCTGAATACTTGGTAACCGTCTGCACGTTCGGGCACACGCCTTTAAAGCGTGTTGCTCGCACAGTCTTGTCGCAGATCTTAGCCCTCCCGGGCGACAAAATCTCTTGAAAAAAGACCCCGATAGGATAGGATACCGAACGCACTTTCTTTAACGTTAACGCCGTCCCATTTCGTTCGAATTTGATATTATTAAACAACTCGATTTGACAAACAAAGGACATTCCGCGTGCGTAACGAGGAATATTGAAACTAGTTCCACATGAACGAAAATTTGATTCGAAGGCACGTCATAAACTAAAATTCCACGTCGCCGGACTTAATTAGTCCAAAAATAATTGAGCGNGGGCGACAAAATCTCTTGAAAAAAGACCCCGATAGGATAGGATACCGAACGCACTTTCTTTAACGTTAACGCCGTCCCATTTCGTTCGAATTTGATATTATTAAACAACTCGATTTGACAAACAAAGGACATTCCGCGTGCGTAACGAGGAATATTGAAACTAGTTCCACATGAACGAAAATTTGATTCGAAGGCACGTCATAAACTAAAATTCCACGTCGCCGGACTTAATTAGTCCAAAAATAATTGAGCGCGCAGCTGTAATATTGTCAACGAAGCTTTCAACGTGTTGCGTACATACATATATGTATTATCGCAATCGCGCCATGCATGCGCTACGAAACTTGTTCTCGTGGCGGTGCGTGTACGTTTCGTTAATCGAGTATCATTGATTTCGCGTCGTAATTCCAATCAAGGGGCGAATATTAACGTAGAACATTCGCATAATACGTGTAATTATTAACCCAGCGGTCGTACATCTACCATAAACGGCGGTGTTCGGCGCTCCATCATTTCGATAGTCCGCGAAACGTATTACGGTTTTAAGTTGGCGCGCATGCAATGAGATTCGGCGCCGAAATGATAGAGCGTCTAACGCTGCCACTGATCATTAAGCCGAATAATAAAACGCCTCTTAGGTAGCCAGCGGTCGAAATTGAATACGAATCGGTGCCAAAGTAATGATCGTGACCATATCGATGGGCCACGTGTGGAGCCTCAATTTTTCAAAAGAAATGGTGGCCCGTGTCGCGAGATGAAACGTTGCGAACCCTTAAAGATATAATTATTCAGATCGGGCTGGTTTTCGCGAATCGGTCGCCTAGGTTACTCCCGGCGTCATAGCTCGAATTTCGAGCCGGCAACCGGATTGCCGCAAAAGGAGCAACATAATGATACCATAATACGAACGGCTAGCCAATTTCAACCTGCAAAACCGGCTAAGCCCTCAGCGGGGGCATAACAGCAGGTTACGACTAAGAAACTTGTTCGTCCTTCGTTTGGGGGCTTGGTTTCAGCGAATCGAATATCGTTCGAGAGCACCGTGCGCCTCGGGTTTTAACACAAAAACCCACGAGCAAAAAGTGACCGGGCGTAAGTGTTTCAAACCGGACGATTGTTTGCTATAATATTCGAACGAATTGAAACGGCGAGATGATTGCTAGTTCTAACGCGGTCGCAGATTTATAGTAATTGTGATAACAAATACATAGAGGAGAAATAATCGTCGAGTAGAAAAAGCTGTGTACGATCGGGCAGGAGATCGCGAATATTCGCGCTATTCAACGTAAAAGATCATAAGTTCCTTTTGCCCCTTTTTCTCCCTCTTCGCTCTATTTCGCGATATACTATCGCAAACGAAATCCCGGCGTCAGGTAACGGATTGTCGATTGCGAATATATAGACATATAGAAGCGAGATGGAGAAGTGGTTCCAGGCGTAGCTGTCTGCGAAGGGGAAACTGTAAATATCGACGCAGCCTCGCAGCGCTCGTGCACATGCCAAAGGAAAACAACGGCGCCGAGAGGAGGGTAAAAATCGTGGGAGGCGGGGCAAATTCCGTTTTCTTTGGTAACAATATCATCTGGAAATTTGAATCTAAATCGGACGCAGGAAAGACGCTCTCCTGCCCGTCGGTTTAAGAGCGTCGAAAATCGATTTCGCTTACTTACCCCGCGCGCGAAAATCAGGCCTGAAGTTCCCCCCGACGTCCCGATCCTCCGGGGGACGAGGACGGGAGTCCTCGATCCTGCTCGAGGCGAAGCCGATGCACCGGAACACTGTCGCACCTGCTACCTGCGTGAGCGAAATCGGATCATTAGTGACGCGTTTTCAACCGGAATGTCAATATTTTTATCGAACTCGCGGCACCGCGTCGACTTTCATTCTGTTTTTACAATGTCATAAATTCACGGCGAGAGAATTCTCGTTTCGCCTTTCTCTCGAGACGCCAGAGGGTACGAAAGTGACAGACGAATCGAGAAGACTCGGGGCCGGGGGTCCAGCTGCGTGCCGTCCGATGCTGGGAAACCGTAAACGCCGATGCAGCTTGCCGGGCATCGAAGCGACAAGGCAATAGCGCAAAAAGGGAGGACGAGGACGGACGCCGGTGCGTAATGAGATGATCGAGGGAGAGAAGGAGACGGCGGATGGAAAAGCGACGGAACTGGAAAGAGAATGGCGAGGAAGAGGGAGACGAGAAGAATGAGAAACGCGGCGAAGAGAATGAGAGGGGAACAGGGAAGGGGCCATAGAAGGGGTGAAAGAAAAAGGAAGAGAGATCGCGGCGCAAGAATAAAAAGTATGGTAGTCGAGTCTCTGAGGCAGACTCAAAGTGTGCGGAGTTATAGTGGATAGAAAGGGTTGCCGCGATAAATATCTAAAATGTCATGCGTAAAGTTTTAATGAATTAAAGAGAAGCGCCCGTCTGTCGTCGTCAACGTCGTCGTCGTCGTCGTCGTAGTCGTCGCCGCCGCCGTCGTCGTCTCTACGCTTATTCAGTTCAGAGGACGTAGACGCGCACGGCCTCCTGAATGGCACCAAGTTCTCATCTTTTCTTTCCCGTTTCCCTTTCCTTTTTTNGCGTAAAGTTTTAATGAATTAAAGAGAAGCGCCCGTCTGTCGTCGTCAACCTCGTCGTCGTCGTCGCCGCCGCCGCCGTCTCTACGCTTATTCAGTTCAGAGGACATAGACGCGCACGGCCTCCTGAATGGCACCAAGTTCTCATCTTTTCTTTCCCGTTTCCCTTTCCTTTTTATCTTTCTCTCGCTTCGCCGTACTTTCTCCTCGCACTCGTTTGGCGACCTCGGTAAAAAGAGCTCGAAAGAGAGCGAGGGAACAACGGGCAGAAAAGCTGGAAAGTAGAGGACGACACTTTCTTTGAACAAAGTCGCGGTGCACCGCTGAACGAAACGTAAACTTTCAGCGGTACAAATGAAACACCGCGCGTCAAGGCTGAGTTTTTATTCGTTTAATTAGATTCTTATCGCAGTTGTACAAGTTGTATCAACAACAAGAGGACGAGCGAACGTCCGCGTCGGTCCTGCGGTTAAACGAGAAGGGAAATGCGGAAAAACGAGGAGGAANCTTGCACCAGAAACCCAAACCGGCGAAACAGAAGCTGTTTTATATTCAGACTTCTGAATACAATAAACCGTGTAAACTATAAGTATCGAAGAATTTGATANAGCGTCGATCGAATCTGCGCGCAGAAGCACACAAGTTATTATTAACCAGGGCGTACAGGTTGCATGTTTCGCACTCAAAACGACGACAAATCTTGCCAAAGAGCATCACGAAACTCCCACCTTCGACCTTCCAACTTCTCCGGGACATAAATCCAAACTCCTCCTCGCGTTCCCCGCAGAACCCGTCCCGCCCTCCTGCCCTCGAACCACCGACACATCGGCGCGCAAGTACCACGTTGTTCCCGTATCCCGTGGACGTTGCGAAGCTGGCAGGTAGAACCGACTCCGGAGTCGGTAAATTAGTCCCTGAACAGCGCCAGGTCGGGGAAGGGGAGGATGGACAAGGAGAGCGGAGGCAGGAAGAGAGGAAGATCAAAGCAGATTAAGCCGGATAGAGATGGGAGAAGAAAGAGATATAACGGGGCGGGGAGGGCAGGGAAGCTGAGCCGTGGCCACGAGGAGCAAAAGAGACGNTACAGAACGCCGGAATGATTTATACTACGCCGGGGTGTACGTTAATGTATGAATAAACGGATTCGTGTCGGACATACAATCAGAATTATTGTTATACTACATCGAATATTGATAACGGCTTAAAGCGCGTAACTGAAATGGTGTTTAAAGTTTCAGTATCTAAATTTCACAGTAACTTCCGATCGAACAAATAAAATATTCAAACCGGCTGCGCGAAACTCTAACAAGTTTCATTCTGTTATTTCCTTATCTGGGAGTTCGTGAAAAATCGCTGAAAGTATTAACGGTCTATAATCGAGGGATGAAATTGAAAAACGAGAATTCAATAAACAACCATCGACCGTCTCATCGTTGCTCGTGAATAAGTGATTGTCGCAATTAACGACGGGAGAAGTCGGGAACGAGGGGATTATTATAATTCCTGTTTTCCGGCTGAACGTGACGCACGGACGAGGAAGCTTGTTAATCCCGTTACAAGTTCACTGTCCGTTCGTCACGCTTCATCGCTGATCCAAGGTTGCGTGATCTTGAACAATAATTTCGAACAACTTCAAACTCTCGGGCTCGGAATTATACGTCGGGCAAAAATTGAATAGAACACGGAAATAATGCGATCTAACTTTTGACGCATTTATCCACAGTTTGATTACAGTACAAAGCTATTGCGGAGTTCATTCTGCTAAAAATGAAAAGCGGAGAGGTCGAATAGTGGGGAAAAAAGTCCAAGGAGGTATATACGGTAGGTGCGATCAATGAGAACACTTTGTGCCGACACTACGACCGAGTGAATTGAAACAAGAAAACGTATCGAACGAAGAAAATTGGATTCGCGCGACATTTTCCCAACCGAGAATCGATGTGCGGGTTACCTCCGCCGCGTCGGACGTGGACGCAACAAGTAAGAGACACGTGGATTTTAAACGAGCACGAACGCATCGCTGGTCACGTAACCAAAGAAACCGATGAAAAACCGCTCGTTAATTGCATTTTAGCTCCGGTGAAAGTTAACACGACGATACATCGATCGTACGTAATTGAAGAGAACCGTCCGTAAATGGTGGACGTATGACGGGGAACAGAAACGGGAACAAAGAAACAGCGGACGAGTCAAACGATCATGGGAGAGCCCGGCGTCATCCTAGATTCAAGGTGAACGATTTATCACGGCGGTGCCCCTGGGAACGAGACGGCGGGACAAAAACGGATTCATCGAAAGTTTCGACGAGCGCCGGTTTGAAATAACTAGCGTCCGCGTGGAATCGAGTCGCGGGCATCGTTGACGCTGATGAGCGAGGCCTCTCGAAGAAGGGACGAAACGAGGAGAACGTGGGGGAGAGAAACGGGACGAGAAACGAGATCGTTCCTTCCCACCGTGCAACTTTCCAGTTTCTCGTATTGAAAGTAAGGAGATCAACGAAATACCGCGGGGGTGGGAAACGAACGGGGAAACGGAGCAGATGATAACGCGGAACGACAGGGGAGCGGGATACCTTGGCGAGAGCCCTCATCAGATTTCATCAGAATTTTATTGCTCGGCCATCGCGGACGTTGCTGCGCTTCGTTCCGTCGCGATATTGTCAGGGGAATGGACGCGTCGCATTAATGGCCGCGCAAATTCCACGACCGATGCCGAGCCACCAAATTGACACAGGCAATTAAACTGGAGTACAAGTCTTTCCTTCGCGGGGGACATTACTGGAAACGGGAGACCGGCCAAACTGGCATTCTTTCGCAAGTTCTTTCCCTCTCTGTAACGCGCTAATTCGCCGTGAGATCGAATTACGTAATTTTATTTTGCACATCTGCTTACATTCTCCCGTTCCCGGGCAAAGAATCCCGCGCACAGAATCGATTACGGCGGTCGGCTTGATTAACGAATTCCTGCGATACTTTCGAACAGGGAAAATACCTTTACAATTTGAATAACTTTGCTCGTTTTTAGAACACAGGCCCGGCCATACTCGTGTTTTTAATTAGCAGATTCAGTTTTAGCACTTTCACCTCGGCTCGCCGGGCGACGCATTTACAAGTTACGCGATTACCATACATTTTCCCCGACGTTTCTCCCGTTAATACCCGGTGCGGTAAATACGAGCTTGCGCGGTCCGTTTAAGCTTCTGTAATGACACACTCGATCGAGGCGCGTCCGGTTTTGCCTTTTCGAGAGAGGCGAAAGAAAAGGGCCTTCGTTTCTCATCGGTCTTCGTTTGTTCCACGGGGCGAGTAACAGTTACCCGGTCCGCGCCGGCAGGAGGAAACGGGCGTTGTGTTAACTCGTTACTTAATCACTACGAATTTCGAACGATTTGCGCGAACTAAGTGGCCTACGTGTCTTCCCCGTTGTTTCACGGGCTTTAAATACGTCGGCGTCGGCGCGGGGGTAGAACGAATCCATTTTTCAAAGCCGCCGTTCCCCCCCCCCCTCCCCCCCGTGTCTCACTTTACACGCGAGACCTACCTACCGCCCGACGCAGCAACACGAACAAAAGGATTTCAAAGTAAATTCCTTAAACTCGGTTTCCATCCCCGACGGGGCTTCCGTTGAAACAAGAACAATCGGTATCAACTGAACAAAACGCTCTTAGACGTTGGTTAACGGAAAGTCGAGGGGCGTAAGGCGCGGAGCTTATAGCGCGGCCGAACTCCACGGTAAATATGAACCGTAATAAATAGTATCCTTCCATTTTTCACGGTCTATGAATATTTAAGGCTGTATATCTCCCGGCGCACTTCCGCGCAATATCTTCCGGTAGCTAATGCAACTGCGCGTTGGCAGCCGAAACGCGAGACAAAGGAATCGACTCCCGTACTTTACCCGGTGTTTACCTTGAATAAAAAACCGAACGCCCGAGTGTCCGGGGTTATTAAAAAGAGAATCGCGGGGCATCGGAGCGCGTCGAAGAGCGCCTAGGCCAAGTTATTTTAAACAGGATCAGCTTGAATAGATTTAGCTCGTAAACTATGAATATTCAAAGTTACAACCTCGAGCCTGTCCGCAACGCAAGAACTTAACTAAGCCCGACTACTTACACGGTTGCAAGAATACGGCAACAAAAAGGAAAGAACCGATGGAAGGTCGCGAACGTACAAGGATAACTTCCCGTGTAACGCTCGTCGCCAAAGCGGGCAGAGTTCGCGTCATCTTCGTACGAACTTTCGAAATAGCATCAGAATGCAAATTTACGACGAGTCCGTTGTGTGGGCTGAAGTTGGTAATGATTAAGCTCTCGAATAAATACCCCGGCGACCGGGTTAAACGTTTTGCGACAGAGCGTATAGAACCTAGTTCTCCATGCATGAACAACTGTTCCCCTCGGCGTTTATACATATAACATTCAATCGTAATTGAATTATCGCAAGACTTCTATAATTACAAGCGTTATAAGGAGAGACGACAATGTGTACTGCTATTATACGAAATGGCTATGAAATCGCAACGGTAGGATGCCGGGTCGAAATACACCGCGAAGGAAAAAGGGGAAAAAGTTTACTTACTGGTTTCGTCAGGGGCTGCTCTCATCGAAAGTTGCCAGCGGCGCCTTATTACTCTGCGAGCATAAAATTATCAAGTGCGTTACACCCGCGTAATAACGCAGGACGGCAGGAAGAAAGGGGAAGGTTGCCGGGAAAAGAATGCTGCCGCGGCCGACACGATGCTCCGAGACGGAGGGAAGAGCCGCGAGATCTGGCCCCATATTAATTTACAACCCCTAACGAAATAGAAAAACTTTCCAAATTATAATTACGTCCGGAAAAAAGCATTGAAATTTATTATGCTCGGCGGACAGGGCTTTGTTAACGAGGACGGTCCGGTGAATTTCATGAGGCCGGAGTAATTGGACCAACGTGGACACACTTCTTCGTCGACGGAACTTCCCAACGCCGCGGGATTTTCTTTTTCGCCCCGGTCGCCGTGCCGGTTCATTCGCGACTGCCTTCCGCTCTAATGAAATGCAACGCCACGTGCATACGGATCTCAGGCGGATCAGGCCGATCCGAGGTTCGTTTACGGGCTAACGGGGAGAGGAGTCTCGGTAATCCCGCGGCGAATTCCATGCGGCAAATGTGCCAGCCACAAAGAATTAATTCCGCTTCCTTCCCCACGCGCGCGCGCCCGCCCTATCCGCCCTCCCGAGTCAGATGATTCGCGCGGTCTACGTGGAATATCGTCCCGGAAAATTGTCTGGGCGCGAATTGAATCTAGGCAAATGTATACGTACGCTGATTATGTAAATCTTAACGTAAATTTCAACCGCGTATTTACTGTACTTTACGGAAGCGATCCGCGTGCCGGGCGGACACCGGAAATTTTGCGTTACGATCCACCGGGCGGCGGGGAGAACAAAATTCCCGGGAATTTCTTCACCTTCGGCGAAATTTAATAAGATCGCGCGCGTATACGTAATCCCGCGCGGAACGTGCCGTTCAATTTCCCAATTTGGAAAATAATATTCAGGAATGCGCACAATGGTTAACGCGTTCTGCGCTTTGTCCCGTTCGAGAAATTCTATACGGCGATAGATAGGCGCGCGTATGCGAACGGGGAGAATGGAATTGAATAAAACGTCGCGGAACGGAATTGAAAGCGGTGTAAACAGGGCGGGCGGAGACGCTATCGATTCGCCCGCTAATAGGCCCCCGCCGCAACGCGATAGCGAACTGAATTTCATCCTGGCGCGCTCCAAGGAAATAGGCAAAGTCCATTTTCAACGTCTATAACGGCGACGCCTGTTCCTGGCGCGAGTCGACGCGAACGCGCATAACTGTACGCCTGCTCCGCTATAATCGTTACGTTCGCTCAAAGGCGACGCATTGCGAATCGGTATGCGAGACATCGAAGGGAAGTTACCTTTCCCAGCGACCACCGGCGAACGGGAAACTTCTTCTGGGCACGGCCGATCCCACGCCGCGTGAGATAATAAGATCAGAAGAAAGCGGTCAACTTTCTATCGGGCATCTAGCCATCGATCGCAGTTGCTCCGTTACGGAATACACCTTTTAAGGACGCGTTACGCTCGCCTCCATTAACCAGAATCCGTACCCCTAATTACTTCGCGGAAACCGGGTCGATTGAAGGCGATTATTACCCTGTCGGATTCTCGCTTCATTTTCAACGAAATGTCGTAAAACGTTGAACAAAAAATCGGGTTACATTACTGTTCGTTTCTTAACTCGTTTTACGAAAGGTATTACTGGCAAAAAAAAGTTTTATAATTTAAGCCACAGTGTTGCTTATACGTTGTAACAAAAAACAGTGCTTATAGTGAGCCTCAGAACGACGCTTGTTCCAAGGTCTAGGAAATAACGCTTGATGAGTTCGAACTTTTAGCAGTAAGTCAGTGTCCTAACAATTTTCGATACAGTCTCTGAAACGTTTGAAAGGATACCGCTTATATGCGTATACGTACGCATATATGGCCGTGTGTTTCAGGTGAATAAAAAAAGGAGATAGTTGGTTGAAAGAACTCGGTAAAAGAACCTGTCTAGCGAGCGTCGACAAAAAAAGTAGGTGATTAACTGAATAAGGGAAGGGTAACCGCGGGTGAATCAATGTGAATGGTGAATTTATATCGCGGCAGCGAGTGAAGAAGACTCGTCGGCTCCGTCGCGTCGCCGCGGGGTAAAGCTCATTTTCAAACGGGCCGGAAAAAACTAGCGTATTCGGACTTTGTGCCGGCACCCCTGTTTATTTTTCCCTCCGCTCCCGTCCCCTCCCCCCGGGTCCCGGTTTTTTTCCCCGCGAAAGTCGCAATGACGATGAGTCACTCTTGAAATGCTTTTAGGCCGATTAGTCTGAATACGGTGCCGTTCCGTGGCAGACGGGGAAACCGCGGCGCGACGCTGAATACTTGGTAACCGTCTGCACGTTCGGGCACACGCCTTTAAAGCGTGTTGCTCGCACAGTCTTGTCGCAGATCTTAGCCCTCCCGGGCGACAAAATCTCTTGAAAAAAGACCCCGATAGGATAGGATACCGAACGCACTTTCTTTAACGTTAACGCCGTCCCATTTCGTTCGAATTTGATATTATTAAACAACTCGATTTGACAAACAAAGGACATTCCGCGTGCGTAACGAGGAATATTGAAACTAGTTCCACATGAACGAAAATTTGATTCGAAGGCACGTCATAAACTAAAATTCCACGTCGCCGGACTTAATTAGTCCAAAAATAATTGAGCGCGCAGCTGTAATATTGTCAACGAAGCTTTCAACGTGTTGCGTACATACATATATGTATTATCGCAATCGCGCCATGCATGCGCTACGAAACTTGTTCTCGTGGCGGTGCGTGTACGTTTCGTTAATCGAGTATCATTGATTTCGCGTCGTAATTCCAATCAAGGGGCGAATATTAACGTAGAACATTCGCATAATACGTGTAATTATTAACCCAGCGGTCGTACATCTACCATAAACGGCGGTGTTCGGCGCTCCATCATTTCGATAGTCCGCGAAACGTATTACGGTTTTAAGTTGGCGCGCATGCAATGAGATTCGGCGCCGAAATGATAGACCGTCTAACGCTGCCACTGATCATTAAGCCGAATAATAAAACGCCTCTTAGGTAGCCAGCGGTCGAAATTGAATACGAATCGGTGCCAAAGTAATGATCGTGACCATATCGATGGGCCACGTGTGGAGCCTCAATTTTTCAAAAGAAATGGTGGCCCGTGTCGCGAGATGAAACGTTGCGAACCCTTAAAGATATAATTATTCAGATCGGGCTGGTTTTCGCGAATCGGTCGCCTAGGTTACTCCCGGCGTCATAGCTCGAATTTCGAGCCGGCAACCGGATTGCCGCAAAAGGAGCAACATAATGATACCATAATACGAACGGCTAGCCAATTTCAACCTGCAAAACCGGCTAAGCCCTCAGCGGGGGCATAACAGCAGGTTACGACTAAGAAACTTGTTCGTCCTTCGTTTGGGGGCTTGGTTTCAGCGAATCGAATATCGTTCGAGAGCACCGTGCGCCTCGGGTTTTAACACAAAAACCCACGAGCAAAAAGTGACCGGGCGTAAGTGTTTCAAACCGGACGATTGTTTGCTATAATATTCGAACGAATTGAAACGGCGAGATGATTGCTAGTTCTAACGCGGTCGCAGATTTATAGTAATTATGATAACAAATACATAGAGGAGAAATAATCGTCGAGTAGAAAAAGCTGTGTACGATCGGGCAGGAGATCGCGAATCTTCGCGCTATTCAACGTAAAAGATCATAAGTTCCTTTTGCCCCTTTTTCTCCCTCTTCGCTCTATTTCGCGATATACTATCGCAAACGAAATCCCGGCGTCAGGTAACGGATTGTCGATTGCGAATATATAGACATATAGAAGCGAGATGGAGAAGTGGTTCCAGGCGTAGCTGTCTGCGAAGGGGAAACTGTAAATATCGACGCAGCCTCGCAGCGCTCGTGCACATGCCAAAGGAAAACAACGGCGCCGAGAGGAGGGTAAAAATCGTGGGAGGCGGGGCAAATTCCGTTTTCTTTGGTAACAATATCATCTGGAAATTTGAATCTAAATCGGACGCAGGAAAGACGCTCTCCTGCCCGTCGGTTTAAGAGCGTCGAAAATCGATTTCGCTTACTTACCCCGCGCGCGAAAATCAGGCCTGAAGTTCCCCCCGACGTCCCGATCCTCCGGGGGACGAGGACGGGAGTCCTCGATCCTGCTCGAGGCGAAGCCGATGCACCGGAACACTGTCGCACCTGCTACCTGCGTGAGCGAAATCGGATCATTAGTGACGCGTTTTCAACCGGAATGTCAATATTTTTATCGAACTCGCGGCACCGCGTCGACTTTCATTCTGTTTTTACAATGTCATAAATTCACGGCGAGAGAATTCTCGTTTCGCCTTTCTCTCGAGACGCCAGAGGGTACGAAAGTGACAGACGAATCGAGAAGACTCGGGGCCGGGGGTCCAGCTGCGTGCCGTCCGATGCTGGGAAACCGTAAACGCCGATGCAGCTTGCCGGGCATCGAAGCGACAAGGCAATAGCGCAAAAAGGGAGGACGAGGACGGACGCCGGTGCGTAATGAGATGATCGAGGGAGAGAAGGAGACGGCGGATGGAAAAGCGACGGAACTGGAAAGAGAATGGCGAGGAAGAGGGAGACGAGAAGAATGAGAAACGCGGCGAAGAGAATGAGAGGGGAACAGGGAAGGGGCCATAGAAGGGGTGAAAGAAAAAGGAAGAGAGATCGCGGCGCAAGAATAAAAAGTATGGTAGTCGAGTCTCTGAGGCAGACTCAAAGTGTGCGGAGTTATAGTGGATAGAAAGGGTTGCCGCGATAAATATCTAAAATGTCATGCGTAAAGTTTTAATGAATTAAAGAGAAGCGCCCGTCTGTCGTCGTCAACGTCGTCGTCGTCGTCGTCGTAGTCGTCGCCGCCGCCGTCGTCGTCTCTACGCTTATTCAGTTCAGAGGACGTAGACGCGCACGGCCTCCTGAATGGCACCAAGTTCTCATCTTTTCTTTCCCGTTTCCCTTTCCTTTTTTTCTTTCTCTCGCTTCGCCGTACTTTCTCCTCGCACTCGTTTGGCGACCTCGGTAAAAAGAGCTCGAAAGAGAGCGAGGGAACAACGGGCAGAAAAGCTGGAAAGTAGAGGACGACACTTTCTTTGAACAAAGTCGCGGTGCACCGCTGAACGAAACGTAAACTTTCAGCGGTACAAATGAAACACCGCGCGTCAAGGCTGAGTTTTTATTCGTTTAATTAGATTCTTATCGCAGTTGTACAAGTTGTATCAACAACAAGAGGACGAGCGAACGTCCGCGTCGGTCCTGCGGTTAAACGAGAAGGGAAATGCGGAAAAACGAGGAGGAAGCGTCGATCGAATCTGCGCGCAGAAGCACACAAGTTATTATTAACCAGGGCGTACAGGTTGCATGTTTCGCACTCAAAACGACGACAAATCTTGCCAAAGAGCATCACGAAACTCCCACCTTCGACCTTCCAACTTCTCCGGGACATAAATCCAAACTCCTCCTCGCGTTCCCCGCAGAACCCGTCCCGCCCTCCTGCCCTCGAACCACCGACACATCGGCGCGCAAGTACCACGTTGTTCCCGTATCCCGTGGACGTTGCGAAGCTGGCAGGTAGAACCGACTCCGGAGTCGGTAAATTAGTCCCTGAACAGCGCCAGGTCGGGGAAGGGGAGGATGGACAAGGAGAGCGGAGGCAGGAAGAGAGGAAGATCAAAGCAGATTAAGCCGGATAGAGATGGGAGAAGAAAGAGATATAACGGGGCGGGGAGGGCAGGGAAGCTGAGCCGTGGCCACGAGGAGCAAAAGAGACGAGCGGAGCAGATGCGAGATTCTTGGCGGGGTCAAGCCTCCCGGCATCTTGTGGAGAAACGAGTCTCCGTCCTGCTCGCTACTCCATCCTTGCTCCTTATCTCGGGGCCTCGTTCTTCGGTTTCTCCCGGCAGCCGGGCGGTTAAAAAAGTAGCGGACACGTACACCTCCGAGCGTGGAATCACACGTACAGGGTGGATCGGGCCGGTTATTTTCCCCACCAGACCTACCTGGAAGATCTCGAAACTGGTTCAGGCAGGTTGGCGATCGCGTGTTGCTCGCGTGGCCGGATCGGACCGAGCACCAGCGGAAAGCGCCGAGCACGGCTATTACACAAATTGCGCCATTACACATAATGGTGCTTAAAAAAATGTCGGATAGATAAAGCGACGGGGAACAAATATCAGAAGGGGGTGGCGGCGGCCGGAGGGGTAGACGGAGCGCGCAGGATCTCGACGAACGCGGTAAATGTCGTTCGTTACAGATCTCCAAGGCTCGGTACCAGCCAGGCCCCGGCCGAAGCGGTGCTTCGTGCAACCTTCGAGCTGGCCAGCGGTATCTCTCGCGTGTCCACTTACGTAGCAGTTACCGGGCCGGATGAGCTTTATTGAACCCGCGAATCGTAATTTTCTGATTGCCCGTCTTGAACCTTACTGTGTTTGCGCTACTGCGACGTGCAAATATCGTTACGGACACCGTCAACCTTTCAACCGGCCGAGGTAATCAACTGACGGACGTCCAAGGTACTATAAAAGTAATAAAAGTACGTGCCGTCGATATAGTTAGTAAATTATGTTACTCGACGATGGGAGTCGATCCTGGTATAATTTCTGTTTATTGATGCATTGATAATCGTTGACGAAAAACTGGACTTTTCGATTAATCGAAAAAAGGGAAATGCGCCCGTGGGAGGAGCGACCGGTCTCTCTCGTTACCGCTTTTAATTCCACGATCTATTTATTGAGCGTAGATATGAAAATTGACGACNTAAAAGTAATAAAAGTACGTGCCGTCGATATAGTTAGTAAATTATGTTACTCGACGATGGGAGTCGATCCTGGTATAATTTCTGTTGATTGATGCATTGATAATCGTCGACGAAAAACTGGACTTTTCGATTAATCGAAAAAAGGGAAATGCGCTCGTGGGAGGAGCGACCGGTCTCTCTCGTTACCGCTTTTAATTCCACGATCTATTTATTGAGCGTAGATATGAAAATTGACGATCCCACGGCAGGGCAATGTATTAATCCTCGGACGTATTCATTTGCATTGATTAAATGGGGTACAAAGTTCCTTGGAGTATCTCTCCGAGATATTTCCCGAAGCATAGTCCATTGTTAATTTATTCATGATTACGGTACTTGGCGAAGAGAGAAAACTTTCTGTCGGGGATAGATTTTAAATCTAGAAGACCCGATGTAGAAAAGAGACCCGGTCTTCTTGAAAGGATACCTAATAGCCTCGCGAGCTGTTATACTATATGAGGATCCCCGCTGCCAAAGGCGATCACGAGACTTGCACGTGAAACGGAACTGACGTCTCTTGCACAAGATATTTACAGGTCTAACGTTGCCTAGGGAGTAGTTGGTATAATACAAATTAGTTCACTAAGCCAGCTAGCCAACCAGCCGGCGTCTCCTTAATTAGTCTAATAGCCGGCGAAAGAAGCATGACAATATCCCCGTTAAAGTAGATGTCCCCGTGCACAGGAATTATCCTTGTACTTTCATGGAAAAAGGGTGTCGTGGTTTTCGTGCCTCGAGTCATTCGCTAAGTGGTAATCTTCGAAATTTGTATTTTCCCCGAACACGAAACGGGCGAGACACGGCACAATGCACGAGACACAGAGAGGGAGCGATACGCGGGGAAAAGCTCGATTCGAATTAATTCATTTCCCATTGGCTCCCCAATTAATTGACGCAATAGATTTAATTAGCGGTCGAGCGGCGGTGAATTGAAGACGATGAAAAATAATTCGCCGGCGAAAGTTGGAGCACAGGTGGAAATTGGAATACCCGCACTTAAAAGCGGGCACGGGCTTCCGCTAACCCCCACGCTTTTAATTACCGGGTGTCTGCGAGGATGATCGATGAAACCAAACAGCGTTTCCGTTCGCAATTGTTTCACCGTGACTGTAATACTTCCTAAATGCGCCTTCCCTCTTCCGTTAGTGGCATAGAGCGGGCGTACATATGCCGGCCGCCTCTTAAACGCACAAGTACGAACGATTAAGCTCACCGGGAAATTAAGAGGACATTGTCGGATCCGTAATGCCTACAGTTCTCCATTATATAATGGTGTATATCAAGCGTAATGTCGTTCAACTCCGAAGCGGTTTCATTTGCCGGCGCGCACGTTTGGACCTCTCCTCGGAACCGTTTTAAGACTCGTCGCGAAATCGTCGGTCCATTTTCATACGTGTCCATCGTCGACAACGGAAAACAATATTATTGCAAAAACCGGCGGACGCGACCGCGTTGCATGAAGTAATTAAAATTCAAGCGCNGGTGTATATCAAGCGTAATGTCGTTCAACTCCGAAGCGGTTTCATTTGCCCGTGCGCACGTTTGGACCTCTCCTCGGAACCGTTTTAAGGCACGTCGCGAAATCGTCGGTCCATTTTCATACGCGTCCATCGTCGACAACGGAAAACAATATTATTGCAAAAACCGGCGGACGCGACCGCGTTGCATTAAGTAATTAAAATTCAAGCGTCCCGCGACCAACGCAGAATTGCAACGAAATTGGTTTATTCGCGCAAACGGCGAATTGCGCCAACACTGTACAAGTTCTCTTTACAATTATACCACATACTTTTTTCTTTTGCGTCTTTGTTAGACGATGCTCGTAAATCGAATGAAACATTGTGAAATCGAGAATTACAATTACACATCAAAACGTACATTCGTAAATTGAGCCGATGAACAGTGATTTGTCATGACCAAGAGAATAATTTCTATTGTCTCGACAAAAGTATACATTTACTGTCAACGGCTCACGTTCGCCGCGGCGGCGTCCGGTTCCCCTGCGCGCCGGTGAAATCAATCTGGTGTGACAACCGGCTTAACTACGAACCCTGACGGTTTATAATCAACGCAAACGTGTGTACGCGCGGTAAACAAAAAATTGCTCGCGGTTTCCCGCTTTAGTTTGCGTTCCGTTGATTCCGGCGGACCAGAGAAACGTTTGTGCTCGCGGCTTTAATCAAATTTACAGTTCTCCTGCGCGCTCACCGGAGCATTACGTATACCGATTTCACGGTGATGGTGTCAGTGAGAATACCGTATCGCCTATCGATATATATTTCGTACCTCGGCCATTGTTCCGAAACGCATGAATCGCGCCGCGGGGTTGCCCGTGATTGTCGATTCACGGTTTCGAAAGAAGCGGACTACGAAACGACTTTGCGTGCCGGGATAATTTATGACCCCATCATTTTCTCCGCCAAGTGCCCGGCCATTCGCTACGATAGACGCGAACGGTCGCGCGACGTCGAACGTAAACAAAACGCGATCGAGTAATGAGCTATTTATCGGATTAGCGATTAGCCTATCCATGTCCTAATTACGCTTTGTGCAACGACGAATTCCACAGATGTGGCATACATTTTATACGCGTGTAATTAATACATTTGCTTGTTTTGTGCGTATCCATATCCTTGTTTTATATGCACGCATAAATTAGAATTATGGTTAATGCGAAGGAAATTTTATCCTCTAAGCTTTTACTTTTTATAGTTTCTGTACGTTTTGCTTCATAGTTGGCCGATCTGGCGACTCGATTTTCTCTCGCACGCTGTAATTTTAATCCGAACGAAACAAACGGCGCGTACGAGCAAGAAAATTTACCGAATGCTACACAAACTGGCCAACCGTTTATAAAATTATTAAGCCGATTACGGTCTAGTTTTCACCGCGGCATGTGTTATCACGGAAGGAATTAAAGTGGGATAAATATTGAACGAGGCGCGGACAAAATTTTTAATTAGTTCCCCGGGCGGTGAGTACATTCATTAAAATTTGCTTGTAACACGTGCCGGTTTGAAAAAGTAAACGAGTCGAATTATGAGCGGTCACTTTTACGGCGGCACACGCGGAAATTAAATAGGCGATCCGCGAATATGAACTATCAACGCGTAAGCTGAAAGAGTCGGCGAAACGTTGCCCATATAGGAGCCGATTATTTCGCTGCTTTTTCATTTGTACCCTCTCGTCGTCCGGCGCGATGGATGCAATGCAAATCGGTCACGGAGGTTAGCCAATTATACTGCGTCGGAAAATAATTACCCCGTCTACTGGGAATCAGACTTCAAAGGGGCCGGCCCCAATTTGTTATCTCGTTATTTGTTGGACAATTTGGCCAGTACCGCGCAATTAAAAAACCTTTGCGCGCGAGCCTAAACCGCGAGCATTTACAATCAACCTACTTACATACGACGAATCCAATTACGTCCCCTCACCGCGGGCAAGGCTTTGCCACGGAAAATTCCATCAAATTAGCACGGGCCAGATCAACACGAGACATTCAATTTCCGAATATCAAACTGTTACGAGATAACTTGAAACGCGTGTAAACACAATCCTCGACAATTGCGCACTACGCGCAGGATGCTCGAATTCCGGGATTAACAGTTCTCTGTGTTTCCGGTTTTTTTTCTTTTCATACAGCCCCGCTCATATCTGCCCTTTCTACCATATCATTTTTAATTCGCGCAATATTGCGAAAAATTTAAACCGGAGATAGATAAAAACGAGGAATTTAAATTTAATTATACGAGCCAGAGACGAGCATGGTATATGAGGTATGAAACTTTCAGAAGTTGCCGGTAATTTTGGCCGGCCTTCCCGAAATTTCCGTCTATATACGTATTGTCCTGTCAATCTCTCGAACAAGCAGCAGCTGAATTCACGTTATACGTACGAACATCGAATTCGAAATCCCTCGGAAAAGTTAATGCGTTCCGCGTGTTCGCGAACGGAAAACGTTAATGTGTCTTCCGNACGTATTGTCCTGTCAATCTCTCGAACAAGCAGCAGCTGAATTCACGTTATACGTACGAACATCGAATTCGAAATCCCTCGGAAAAGTTAATGCGTTCCGCGTGTTCGCGAACGGAAAACGTTAATGTGTCAGTGCAAAACACAACATGCCTGCGAGTATCTCATTAACGGTGCACTCCTTCCAAGAATTTACATATCAAAATTGGTAGTTGCGTGAAAAGAGTAAGTCGTAGCCAATTTCTCTTTTCCCGATTATAACGCGATTTGCCATCGCGATTAACCCCGCGCGTAAGATTTTTTAACAAAAAACTGTTATAATGAGATTTTCCATGTCCGCGACAGTGAATTCGAAACCGAAAAGTTTCAATGAAACTCGATAGTACCTTCGATGGTGCTCGAAGCTTTACACGGGTCGATGAATTTCCCGATGTTTTTCAGCCCCCGTTCTCTTTTTAACAGAACTTTTCGGCGGTGTTAATCGTGATTTCGTGAAGAGAGCTCATCGCCGAGTGGCTCGATAACGCACGACGCACGTAATTGCGTGCGATGATGATATCAACCGAAGACGGAGAGGAGAGTGCGAGAGCCGCGGGGCGAGTTTTGTAGGCGTTACATTTTTCGCGCGAAGGGAACCGTCTGGCGCTAGTAGAAAAATTCGAAGCGGCGACCATAGCCGAGGATAAAACGTCATTAAATTTCCAAGTTGACCCTATCTTTCAAGCATTAAACTTTCATATTCACGGGAGAGCACTCTCTGCTTCAAGCTGCATGTTACATACACGGCGCATATACCACTGGGTCCCGGCGTGCACTCTATCAACCATGCATTCACGCAAGCTATACGTACTCGCGGGCCAAGGAAAACTTCTATATTTCGAGCAATGTTACGAACTTTCGAAACTGCCGGCGATACTTCACCCCGGCGAGCGATGAGAGGTCTCCGACGAGATACTTTCAATAAGAGATTATATTCGCGAAACTTGCGATACAATGATCGAAGAAAATGGAGCACTTTGAAATCGGCGAGATGATATCTCCATCAGAACGCTGGCTCGCATTACTTCGTCGACGCGATATGGAAGAGTATGATATATTCGCGGAGTGCGCATTGAAAATGGCAAGGAAAATGCGTTTGGCCGGCGGACTAATTGTGAAAAAGGAACGGGAACACTTTAGATACGCGTCGTTTGAAGAGCTCGATAACGAGAGTACCTTTCGAGGCCTTTTCAATCTCGCCGCATTAACCGTCGATCCAAACGTCGCGCCGGGACGCAAAACGCTTCATCATCAGTGGCGCGAACCAAAGAAACTTTTTCACCCTATCTAATGATTTATTTTTCGTCGCCGGCTACGATAAAAGGTCTTCGAATAGCGAGCCGCGAGCGCTCGTTATTAACCAACGTTACGGGTTTAGATGAGTCACGACGCTCTCGATCGAGAAACCTAGGCGCGGAGAGGGTCGCCCCTATACGCGCCAGATTTACGGGCCGCCTTGCTTTTAAAACCGTTCCACCTGCAAGCGTTACTGCGACTTATCGCGATGTTATCGTCGCGACAATTACTCATACAATTACAAACGAAAATCTTGTATCTTGATATTTCGCGCTTAAACAAGCCGCGTCACGATCGACGCTTACACATCTCTGCGGGATGATCGCTAACTCGGCGGAATATCGTTCGAAGACGTTTAATGGTCCAGTGATTTGCGGTTGCATTCCAGATATGGAAAACGTTGCAACGCTCCTGCGCATTCCTGAATCACGGCTTGCGCGTATGATATTAACGTCGATGTGCTTGCATGTTTGCCACACGTCTACGGTACATTTTTTCGGTCTGCCGGATACATTTGTAACGTCGAGATAAACGTATAACAATCTTCCGCTTTACGGAAAGTTGTCGGGATCCTTTCTCTTCCTCGCTCCGTAGCGATTTGCCAGGCGGAACTTTAAGGCGAACTGTTACCCGCAATTTCTCAAAATCAAAAACTTTTCAAACTCTCCTTTTATCCCTCGGAGGGTGAAAACTCTATTAGCATGGGGCTCGTTTATAACCCGGGACGCATGTATAATACATAGGGACGTACATAGGAGAGAATAGTGGTATATCGCGGATTCTTACTCAATTACGCGCGACGTCGGGGTGAATGGGAGCGCGTACGCGTATCGGGTGAAAGAAGCCCGCGGCGGCATGCAGCGGAATGATTCAAAGGTCGGGTTAATAATTAAAATCACTTGACCATGCCGCGCGGGTACGCGATGGATCGTGACGCGCGCCCGACAGCTGCTGGCAATATCGTCCGTTCTCGCTGCAAGAAAGAAAATAGTTGTCCGAGATGGAAGACCGATCGACATTCCAATCCCCGAGATCTTTCTGAGAAACTTTGCCAACGAGAGTTGCAGCTGCGCCGCAACTTCGCGATGAAAGGGTATTGCAACCCGTAATGCAACCTTAACCGTCTCAACCTAAAACCGGGTTATCTCCAGCCCCGTATTACTTTTTTTGTCAATAAAGGGAGCTACCCCTCTATCAAACTCCCAAGTGCCATAAATGATATTTCTTAAAAAGATGTTATAAACTTTAAAGTAAAACTTTTGCTTATTTACAAGCTACCAGAACGTGTCTCAGCGCCCGGAGTACGTACCGTGCACTTCTTCACTTATACATGTAATATCACATGATTACAGATCGCGAGTCAAGAGGCATTATACTGTAATCCGTTCCCCTTTCGAGTGAATAACTAATTTCGTGGCAAGTAGGTGTTACTTTATTAAAAGGACGCGAGCACTTTTTGCTCGCGGCCGACGTGAAATAGTAATATCAAAGGGATTCAATTAACTCGCGCCGATTAATTGCTTCACGCCGGCGGCGCACGACGGCGTCTTTACGCGGATCAAGAGAACGCTCTGCGGCTAATCCGGATCGTTGACCATTGATAATGGTTAAAATGCAAGCAGGACGAGGCAGAAGGCACGGGACGGTGTAATGGAAAGTATAGGTTGCAATCAGCAACGGTGAATACGGAGATTAGGCGTTGCGAGAGCTGGTCTCGCGGATCGCGTGCACCAGTTCCATTAAAGTATATTGTCGTTCGCTCGGAGCCAAGTTTTCCGAAGGACACGGGAGCGCGCGCAGCTCGGGTCGTATCGGTTCTACGGAGACAAGCAGAGTCGCTTCTACACGTCCTTTCCCGGCACGAACGTCCTTTCAATCGGCCTTCGTGATACACGCTTTCCGTCGATGGAATCAAGGTCGAGGGACGTCGGCTATCGTTTCGTTTCTGTCTGCCTCTCTCCACGTCGAGTTATTATTTTCCGCGTGTCAGATGAAACTAATCACGCTCCGTTTTCAGGTTCTAATGCCGCGGAATTGAACTACCTCTCCTGTTCCCTGTAATTGCGTTCCTCCGCGAGGGTCTTCGCCACTCCTTCATTTATCGATCGGTAATATTAAAAAACTTTCAGCCCGATAATTAAATAGGTTAATTCCGTGACTTTTTCTTGTTAAACTCTTTGGTTTAATTAACGTATCGTGTTCTGAAGTCATTTTAATTGGCGCGAACTGAAAATCCTGATGGAACTTGTACAGAATTCCTCGCTGCAGGTACACTGTTTTACGTCCGAGGGGAGAGCCCAAAGTCGATGTTGCGATAATTTATAACACGGCAAACCCAAGATTATTCAGTGAAGAATTTCGCGTCGATTATAATGTTCCCCGTAAGCACGAACGCGAGAAAATGATAATCTCGGCCCGTGGGTACTTTCGGTCCGTTAACTGCGACGCCCGATAAAAATGGTCGCCAACGGCGATAGTGGGTAGAACGCATTAAATTATATAGTTGCTCTGAGAAAAAGATGCTTCGCTCGTTTCTTGTCGTTCGCGCGCCGATACTCCGAACGCAGCCCAGTAAAAGGCATCGGTGTAACGAAAGGATATCTTACCGGTCATAACAAACGCGAGCCTGAAAGGAAACCGCGCCGATTATTACCCTGGCGCGAGGAGAAAACAGAGGAAACGCGAATAACGGGAGTCCAAAGAAATGTAGCCAACAGTTACTCCCGAAGATTACGAAACTCTATCTTCCCAGCAAAATGAAATGAAACGAAACAACAGTTCGACGCCGGAAGGACAAAAATTTAATCGACAACGACGTCGTTGGACTCCGGCGATTAGATCGAACAGAAGATTAGAGATTCGGTCGTGAACAGGTCAGCGGGCGGTGGTCATTTGCTCGGGACCGCGAGGCGAAGCCGAGATGTAATTTCTTGGCGCGCGACCTGGATCACGGATCTCGGGGCCGAGTCTAAGGAACGAGAAAGAAATACCATTCGGAGCGATCTTGGATATATCCGTATTCGGCTGGTACGTAACGTATGATCTCTTAGCGATAAGGTATCTCAGTGCTGTCAATATCAGATGTCTAACCTCTCGCCCATTTTCTGGATGGTACGCGTCGCGAGGTTGCTCCGACCCGGCCGCACGTATCTTTCCTCCCTCGTTCTCCGCTGCTCTCAGCCCCGTCCCCCCTCGACTCCTTTCGTCCTCGTTTCCAGCCAACGAATCCTCGCTCTCCCTGTTTCGGAACTGGTTCTGAGAAGTGGCCGTCAATTGACGAAACTCTCGATCCGTTTGCAAGCAGAGCGAAGAGGGAGAAATTCCCTGGTTCGAATTACGTCGCGAAATTTTTCTTCGTCTCACGAAACAACCTATCAACGACCGAAGACGCTACAAAACTCTCTCGGGGACCATCGAATCGATTGAGACATTCGAATGACTTGACAGAAATTCTGTCATACTTTTAACGACGAAAGCTAAAGCTAGACGTCCTGTCGGTGAGCGATCGAGGTAAGGTAATTAGCAGCAGAGAAGTCGGTGTCTATACCGGCGAGAAACAGGAAAGGTGTCCCATAGAAAAGAGCTTAGAAAAAAGTACCGAACCTCCGCTGCGGTCGGCGAACGGAGGGCAATTTGAAAGGAAAGAGGGAACGGCTACGGAGACATAATTCTCGGAGCTACCAGCAGGAAAAGCTTGCCACGGTTGAGCGACACTGCCGGTCCGGATGACTGGCTGGTTAAGTTGAAATACCGGTCCCATCCTGGCGGCTAGTCGAGCTCAACTATCATGGCCCGATAGTCGTTCCAGCTTCCGTGAAGCTCGGAGGCACGAGCAACTGCCCCTTTTACCTGCGAGCTGAGCAAGAACACGAAGACGGGGCCGGGGCGCGGTGAGCCGTGGAGGCTGTAGAAAAACCGACGAACAAGAGAAGAAGACAGATAGGGCGAGGCGGGACCGGGGAGAGAGAAGAGTGCTCGAGAACCCTTAGCGGGCTGGGCAACCACTTTTCTCCGGGTATAGGCGCGCTGCCTCTTGGCTCGCCTATCCCGCTTCGGTCGGCTCCGCGTCCGCTCGTGAAGCTTCGGGCACGCGAGAACCACGCGCATCAAGGTCGCGGCCGTCTACCTTTCCCCGATGGCAAGTGCATGCGTTGTGGTGCAACGTCGTCGCTGGGTACCACCGCCGAGGTGGCTGCCCGGCTCGCCAGGATCGGATCTCGCCGGATGCTGAGACTCACCACGGAATGTCCTCCACCTCGGCAAATTGATGCCTATTATTTAAGTAGAGTGTAATGTCACCGCCGAGACAATTAAAGCCGAAGAAGAGAACATTCCTTTAGCAGCAACAAGCCTTCTTTAACGGAAAAAAAAATAGACGAGAGTTTAGCGAATGCTGCGATACTAAACTCGATGAAAGGCAGCAACCGAGCTTGTGTTTCACTTATACTTTATACGGTCGTTAGGGTGAATTACAGACGTATTGCGTATCGCCAAGCGAAAAGTTTAACCCGAAGAAGCTGGGTTGTCGCAGCGATACGCTACAAAGAATTATAGGTATTAACATCAAAATTAGTGTGGCCATTAACGAACTTCTACCGGAGAAGTTTCTGTAGAGGACAAAAAGAAGAAGGGAGTGGGCGCCGAAGAAGAGAGAGAAAGAGACGGCGCGGAAAAATGGCCAGCTATAAAGTTTCTTTACGAGGGGCTGCGTAAAATATTATTGCGCGAGATGTTTATGCAAGGTGTTCGTAGCAGGCAGAATAAACGGTACGCGTTTTATCCGGGCTCGCCGGGTTCAGGCCGCCGAGGTATCAATCCCTTTTGTATTCCACCTATCGTTCGCGGCAGTAAAAGCCACACCGTATCCGCTCCCGACGCGAATAAAATTCGATGATGAACGATACCAGGCGAAGTGGAAATAAATGAAAAGCAACTTGGAAATTTGACTTTCTTTGCCGGTCGCGAAATGGATGCCAAACCGATCGTCGTGAATTTATTTGCGCTGGGTGCAGCCCTGCGCCAGGAGGGAAAAGAAGCTGCGTTCGTGCATCGGGGAGCTCGGCCCAGAACTAATCGTCAAAATATAAGAGGGCCCCGCCGAGCCACCTGCTCGATTTGAAAGGTTACCGGCTTCCTCTCGAACGCATCGCCGGAGAAAGGATATACGCGGAGAATTACCAAGAAGCCGATGCGATGGCTGGCAGCGATCTACGCCGCGAACTTCCACCGCGTTGCTCGCATTAACTCGTCCGTCTGGTTATACGCGGCAGGAATTTTCTGTGCCCGCCAACCTATACATCCTCTCTCTCTCTCTCCCGGTATCATCGATTCATCAACACGGGAAATAGTACTTGAAACCTAGGCAGGCAGCGGCCTCCGGCTAACGGGAATTCGAAATTAGGAACGCGAACGAAACTAGATTCAACGATGATTAATAATAATACCTCGTTCGTCCTAATTATCACTGTAATTAAGCCTACCGAGGCGTACCAAAACGACGATATCCTGCGGTTCGCTGATCAGAGCTGAAAATGTGGTAAATGATATCTGCTCGGTCGTTAGTTTGATTATTATTAGAGTAACGTCGAACGTGCCCTGACAATTTAATTTAGCGAGCAGAATTTTCCAATTACCTGTATTTAAAAGCGCGCGTATAAAAGATAATTGAAATTGTCACGAAGATCCTCAATTATTTAGGGGAATAAATGCAAACGGTGGAAACTTTTAGAAAAGTAATGAAAACAACGTGGCTCTTTTACATATATTACTTTGGAGCGAATTCCGAGCTAAAGCTAGAATCGATTTCCTTCAATCGGATGATCGCGACGACGTGCTCAGCGAACCGTGAGATTTGGTCTCGATCATCCTGCAGAATTGTAGATCGTAGATATATCGAGCGTCGGGAAAGCAAGTAGTAGCGGACCGTCGAAGTCAGACCGACTGCGCGGCAGCTTGTCACTCGTCGCCTGATTCCTTTAAGATTACGATTTCCTCTTCTCATTGCGTTAATTCCTTTGTGTTGTGATATGTATCCTGCGTGTCGTTGCACTTTTTACTGTGCTTTAGATTAAACTACCTTGTCTTTTATCGAATTTCTTGCATTATCATTTCTTATGTTTCTACGTACCTTTGATTGTAATTTCTGAGCGTCAGCTCTTATGTCAGCTTATCTTTATGGACCTGTTCGATCTTGTTATGACTTATGTATTCATGAGCTTAACAGCTTGTTAATATGCAATAAATACAACACGTTTTCATCGACTAATTACGTCTTCCTCCGTTATTTTTTGCCTCCGCTCAATTCAAACTTCAATATAAACAACATTCATAATCCAGCTGAACGTTGCAATTTTTATTTGTAAAATAGCAGTGCATTATTGGAATCAGAAGCTGATAATAATCAGTGTTTTTTATTTTCTGCTGCCCGTCGTAAACAAGAACAAGGAGGGAGCACGGAACCGAGTGAAATTTTATCGTGTTTATAGCTATTATAGCAGTTCACCGCTTCTGCAGGACGCCTTTCTCTCGTAGGAGGGCGTGCGTCCGAGGCAGGCGTACAAACGATTTCCGGTAGCGTCTTTCCGGGCCGGGCGCAGGAATTCCACGCGTATGAACGTAGACCACCTGATAGATGCACCACCCGGGGATTTTAAATGGATGCCGAAGGGAACGGTACGCCGGGAATTAAATGGCAACCAGACGGAGACAGGGCGAGGACGACGCCACGAACGAAGAGGGGAAACAAGCTCGGCCGGGGGTTGGAGAGAAAACAGCAAGCTGCAACAGCTTGCCCATAGTTCAACCCCGCTACAGTTCCGTGCTCGCCGTGAATTTCAATGCGGTTTACACGCCAAGCCATATTCTTCGAGCTGTAAATTGCTCGTCCGGGCGAATCACATTTGTTTCCGACCTGTCCATCTCTCTCTCTCTCTCCGTGTCCCCGGCCCACCTCCGACGACGCTTCACTCTCCCGTTTCGCTCCCACTTTCTCCCGTGCTCGTTTAATCTGCTCCTTTTTGTTTGAAAACTGTGTAAGCCGTCGGATTGAGACGAACTTATTAAAACTTCAATTGGTCTTGTAATTTTTTAATCACCAAGCCGGAGTTACAACGTATCGGCAGTCGCTGTTATCGTGCAGGAGAATCCGAGCGAAATTGCTGTCCCTTGCTTGCTTGCTCGTCTGTCGCGTGTAATTTAATATATTTTTTAGTGGCCGTAATCCACGTTGCACTGAAACATCGTAAACTTCCTCCGTATGGTCACCGGTTCTTCCACCGTCCTCCCCCAGTCTTCCCCGTCCTCTCTTCCTGTTAACGCAATCTATTCGCAAATGACTAAGTTGATCATTTCCTAATCGATTCATCGCTACAGCTCCTTTTTCTTTCAATTTTCCCCGCTGACAATGAAAAACGAAGTCGATCTCTGTGGCCCGGAAGATCGTGAATAGCCGGATGGAGGTACGAGAAAAACGAACGACACGACGTCGGGTTGTACAAAGGGCTTGTAAAAAGAGCCTCGTGTCGTGGAAAAAAAATTTAATTAAAACCGATAGGGATGTCGTGGCCGGCGGTTTCGCTAAGCTCGGCGAACCGTTCAAGATGGATGGAGTCATGAAAACGGATGTGCCGATGGAATAAACGCGGCGTCCCACGTTTTTCGGCTGGCAGACACGCAAACTGCGTGTTTTCAGAAAATTTCCCTAAGGACAGGCGTAGGCGCCCGCGTTCGCAGGTGCGTACAGTTAATCGAGCGCCGAAGCGAACCCTCGCAGGTTGCACACCATTCTGTTTACACTTTATAAATCGCGTGTGAGCCTTTAATTGGCACGTCGGTATCAATTAGCAGAATTAATGCCGGTCAGTCGCGGATTAATGAACGTTTAAACGTATTAGCTTCTTCCGCGACGTTCACCATGTTTGCACGCGCAATAATTGCGTTAACGTTAAATCCGGGCGGCGCGTCTTGTATTATATACTTGCCCTGCGAACTCGCAGATAACTATCAACTTCCGAATAGGCGCGACTTTGCACCGGCGCGAAGTTCGTACGTTGTTTACTTTCTTAAGAAGGAAATTTATCATGCACGAGATAAAACTGATAGAGACCGAAGAAAGGCGGTTCTACCGCGTGTCGGAATATTTAATCGAGTTCCCTACAACGCAACGCTGCAAAATATCGAACACGTCACACACTAGACGGGCAAGAAATATATCATCGGTCGAACCGGTATATACGCCGAAGAAATATAGCGTGCCGGGGGAAACCTTTTTATGAACGCTGGAACAAGTTTAACTGGCGTTTTCCTTGGTTTTAAGGGAGACTTTAATTTAAAGTTAACTTGTATACCGTGTCGGCGTCGTAACCCGGACGATAAATACGAGGCGGAGGCAGAGCGCCAGGAGAAGAAACAGCCGGACACGTAAGTCGTGAAAACGCAACGCAAAACCCTTTCTACAGTCCGTCTGTGTACCTTGAATATTTCACGAATGTTCTTCCACTTTCCGCGTTATCGTCGTTGCAAAAATTTCGCCGCTGCGCGTCGTTCGCCGAGCGCGGACCGCGTGGCCAAACAGAGATACCTCGTTGTGATTAATTAAAACGCCCCGATGAAATCCCGAATATTGTTTGTAATCGACAACGAAGTAAAGAATAAACGAGAGGGGAAACGCGAATTGTAAAAGTTTCATCCGGTTTGTGTGTCATTCTCAAATAAAGATACTGCGTATGTAAATTGTTTCTATTTCGAAACCGTATTCCAGCAGAGAAACGCGATGAGCTCAGATAAAAAGATGGCAAGGACGAGGCGAGCGTCGGAAACGCTTCTAATACGCTTTCCCAGGACGTTCTGGGCAAACAGTCGAAACGGGCCGTCGCAAATTCTAAATTACATCCTGCAGCTTAATGACTTGCATTATGCTGAAAGTTCGACATAATATAGCAATAGGTACCTCACGGCGAGGAACACCTACGAGAAGCCGCTCATTAGCCGCGTACAAGATAAAATCCCAGATTGTGCGCCTTTCCTTCACACCGCGCGCCCGCGGGACCGAACGGGAAGAAAGATTAGTAAAAAAAAAAAAAAAAAGAAAGAAACGTGAGCTTTCATTAATTCTAGAACGATGTAGCCGGTTGATTATTTCCTGTCTTGCATAAACGTTCTGTCTCTTATATAATACTTGTCTCGAAATTCATTCCTTATATCACGTAAGGAAATTAAAATCTATATAGATAAACGCGTGTCCAATACAAAAAGAAGTATACGTCGAAATGAACCTGTATCGCGTAATCGAGCTCGGTCTTCGGTCGAGTGAAACAGGCGAAGTAAGATGGAAATATAAAAGGAACAGGCGAATGGAAATGCGAAAACCAAAAGGAACGTGGCGCAGACAGTCGCCTAGCGCTCTACTGCTAGACAGTGGCCACGCCTAGACGACCCTTCGTACTTTTACTGGAATATTAATGCGCAACTCGATGTGAGGGCAACCTTATCCACACACACCGAGAGCGGTGGTGGGATGTTGAGAGTGCGGACGAGATGCGTAAAAGAGGGAACGGGTGTACAGAAGAACAGCACAGAAACAGGAGAGCAAATGCGAGCGAGAGGAAAGACGTGGCCCGGTGGGAAGAGAGAGAAGCAGAAAGAAGCGTGGCTTGATAGAGGCTCTTGCTACCGCAGGAAAAGAGAAACGTAGCCGCAGGCTGAGCAGGTTGCGGCGTTTGCTGCCCTTCTTCCTCTCCCTCTTCTTCTTCTTCACCGTAATACACCGGGAATCGCGTCTTTGTCTCGCTCGTTAGCCATCTCGCTCCTCTCGGCGGCAGGTCGAGACGGTAAAAGGTGGAGGTTGCGAGGAGGCCGTCCGCGAACGAGGGACAGAGAGAGAGTGAGAACAGAACCGTGACCGGGCAGGGAGAAAACAGCGGAGAAAGAGAAGAACCGAGTGAGGGGGAGAGAAAACGAGGAAAAAGAATATTTCCGAGGTAGACCCTTTGTTCCCCATGTTTCGAAATTAATGGCTGGTGCCTCTACCGAGACTCTCGAGGAGAAGACGATCATTTAATTGAGCCGAAGCCGAGCACAGCCGCTGTTTCCTCGCCCATTTTACGTCCGGGACATTATACTACACACTTCTTCTTCTTCGTCTTCGTCGTGCTCCTTCTCCCTTCTCGCCGCCATTCTACACTCTCCTCGCGTTTGCCGTTTTCTTATTCTTGTTCCCTCTTTCCACGCGAAAGACACCCCACCCTCGCCGCACGGTCCACGCGTACGTCTGTTTTCTCCCGATCCTCCTCCTCCCGGCGTTGCCTCACCGTTCCTCTCTTTGAATTCCAACCACTGCGTCTGTTTCCTCCGGTTTTCTCGCTTCGCCGGTGAACAATGTCTCTTGATACCTCTTGCCGAGTCTCGCTGCGGTCAAGAGGAATCGTCACTGGCCTAAGGGGCTTCTCCGGCCCTTTACTCCAGTTGCAGCTGCTGTTAAGCAAATTTCCCGATGCATTCCCACGGCGCCTCCAACCAACTCGACCGAGTATTACTGTATTCTCTTGATTATAGTTATCGATATACTTGCTTCCACTACGATTTCGTTCAACTAAGAAATAAAACTTATCGACAACTGAACGGATATTGAGACAGCAAAGACGTTAATCCTAGATTGATCTGATGTCCAGATACATCGAATTGACAATGTGTAATGAATTGATAACATACTGTGCGTCATAGTAGGTATATCTGTTTCTATTAATTATGTAGCGATGTACAACGTGGATAGAGGAACAGCGAAATTGCGCCGTTATACTACGCGCAATCCCATTAGGCCGGATAGCCGTTCATTAAATAATATTCCAATTTTCCAAGAATATTAACTCGTCCAGCATGAAATGGATACTTAGGTCGATCATTCGTGGGATCGCGAGACCTAACGTGCTCGGCGTTATCTTTGAGAAAGGGAAAAAAGGGAACGGGGGTTGAGAAAGTTCAAGACGTTGCTGTTTTATCGTCGCAGGCACGAAAGCCCGGAGTGTGAAATTTCGTTTCAATCACTAGAAGGTTAAATAAAGCCGGGATTTAATCATGTCGCTCACCGGTCGGTAAATAATAGATTCCAATTTCCCAAGGATATTAACCCCTTTAGCGGCACGGGCCGAGGTAAAACGGGGCGCATCGATAAATAAATAATTTTGATGAAGCACATGCTTTGCCATTCTTGATTACCCGGGTCTACGTGTAAACTGAATTATGCACTTTCCTGTTCTCCTTCGGAACGTTCGGTTGATTACAATGGTTTAACTAACGTGTCGTAAAAGTCGGCCCCGAGCCAACGCCGATTAATTATTATCACTGCCCATTCGATGCTACCGCGTTGACCACGCTCAAAGAGCAATTTCCATCTTTCCGCGTAATGGAATTATCGAGCCATCGAAGCGAGTGCAAAAGGACGAAGCGTGAAAGTGAAAAAGTTTATCAGAGAATATCCGCGTGCGTCTCGGCGATGGGTTCCTCAAAATTCCCACCGAACTCGTCGTCGACGGGTGTTCTTCGAGGCACGACGCAGCAGTCGCGATACAGCGCGAGATTAGATGCAATCTGCGATCGCGTTTCCACGGGTAAACACTTTCGCGCAGATTATGTCGGCGAGAGAGAGCATCCCTTCCCGCGACGAGACGCGACGAAAGCGGTCTACTCTCGACTCGAGAAAGGTAGAGATGATATCTTCTAAATAAACGTTTGCTTTGCTGTATATTCGTTGCACGGTGCCGTCAAGGTCTCGCCGGTTAAGAGGCCTCACCCTTGTAACTCGATCACACAGGCTCGGTCATCGTTCACCAAGTTTCTTACTAGAACTTTCCTCGAGAAAGCTTTCTTCGGTGGGTGATCAACTCCGTGGATCAGTTTCCGCCAACCGGGAGAAAATGATTCCGTCTCTCCGACCCTTCTGTATAAGTTTCTCCCATTCGCTCCAATTTTTCTCCCCTTTCCTCGATGAATTCCTCTCATTTAAATCACCGTCTTACGATTAGTTTAATTGACTTGTTGTCAAGAGCACCAGCCGACAATTAAGAAACGATATCTCACTTTAATGAAATCAGTGAGAAAATGTTTTTGATAGCTAATCAACATGTTCCCTGTTAATCCTTCGTTATGATATTCACTTGAGTAAATATGCTTCTATTGTAATTTACTCACGGAGTAATTAAACCAACCAGTAATGCAGGAAACTGAGAATAGGTGATTAGAAAACTATTGAAATTAAAAGCCACTTAGTGGGGCTTCAGAGCAGGTCAAAATCAAATGACGGAGACAAGCTAGGAGGTTTCACGTTCAGACTTTGATCTCAACTTTGGAATACCGCAATTATAACTTGGTTACTAACTGCTAGAATATTAGATCAATTATATTCTTGTGCGAACGTAATTTCCTTGACACTCCGAAGCCTGTGAACATTCTTGAGCCAAAAAAACACGTCGTTCCATCGGCATCGAAAAAGTATTCCAGAAAAACTGCTAAACAATTTTAATGAGCTATAGGAATGCCGAAGACTCCGTTGGTTAATTAAGAGATCAAAACGCGAAGGTATGTCGAACACCAGATTTAAGATCTGGCGACCGGTATTTCGTGTATCTTTAATCCCTGGCCCGTTAGACATAACGCATAAGTAATTGACTGACGATTCCGAAATAACGTCGACGGTTACGAAACGTGCGGTTTTATGTAAAGCCCTTCACCATTATTAGACTCCTATTATTACATCGCTCGACCCATTTGAATTTAATATCGTACCGCGGCTCTTCTCCGCGAAAGTCCTTCTCAACGTGAGATGACTCAAAGTCGTGAGACATTTCGAATTTTCAATTTAAGATCAAGCTCCTTCGCGATACGCGTCCACTTCTACATTTACATACTTAAAGTGTGTTCTATTTATACATCGAGAGATGTCGAACTTAGTCGACAATATGTAATTAGATGACTATAGCAGTGACTGGATCTGATCACGTTTAACTTTTGTATACAGAACCTGTTCGATCAATATTCTTCACATATGTATAAAGTTTTCGGTTAGTTTAAGAACAAGTACTCTAAATTCGTCTCCGCCTTGATCCTATCATTTAATATTACGACCTCGCAATCGCACANGGAAAATGCCTAGCAAAAAGCTTTTCGACGACGCGGCGCGGTGTCTCAATCGGGAGGCCTCGGACAAAACAGATTCCACGAGTTAACGAGGTATGCCACGGCAAGTTTCGCCCCGTTTCTTCGATCGCCGAGAGATTCCGACGCGGGAGCGACTCCGACCTCAACGCTGAGATCTTCCCGTTGCAGCCACTTCCGTCGTGAATTCTTCGTCGAGGAGGAAAAAATCCGCAAGCCTGTTCGCGATGCTACGTGACCAATTTATGGTCCACGACGCGAGCACATTCTACCGATACCCGGCGACAAAATCGCTTAACCCTCATTACGATGATCCGACCGTTCGATGTTAAAACGCGTTGATAGGACGTCTCGAGTCGAGACGACTCACATCCGGACCCCTGTTAAGCCAACTATCCTAACAAATCACTTTTTCGAGGAATACCACTGTTCTATTGTTCCCTTGTTAGTCAATCGCAAAATAATGGCGCGAAACGTGCAGAAGAGTAACTAAGCAAAACTATTAGACTAGTAAATATCTAAAATGTAATTCCATGCTTATATGNTGCACTTTCCTGTTCTCCTTCGGAACGTTCGGTTGATTACAATGGTTTAACTAACGTGTCGTAAAAGTCGGCCCCGAGCCAACGCCGATTAATTATTATCACTGCCCATTCGATGCTACCGCGTTGACCACGCTCAAAGAGCAATTTCCATCTTTCCGCGTAATGGAATTATCGAGCCATCGAAGCGAGTGCAAAAGGACGAAGCGTGAAAGTGAAAAAGTTTATCAGAGAATATCCGCGTGCGTCTCGGCGATGGGTTCCTCAAAATTCCCACCGAACTCGTCGTCGACGGGTGTTCTTCGAGGCACGACGCAGCAGTCGCGATACAGCGCGAGATTAGATGCAATCTGCGATCGCGTTTCCACGGGTAAACACTTTCGCGCAGATTATGTCGGCGAGAGAGAGCATCCCTTCCCGCGACGAGACGCGACGAAAGCGGTCTACTCTCGACTCGAGAAAGGTAGAGATGATATCTTCTAAATAAACGTTTGCTTTGCTGTATATTCGTTGCACGGTGCCGTCAAGGTCTCGCCGGTTAAGAGGCCTCACCCTTGTAACTCGATCACACAGGCTCGGTCATCGTTCACCAAGTTTCTTACTAGAACTTTCCTCGAGAAAGCTTTCTTCGGTGGGTGATCAACTCCGTGGATCAGTTTCCGCCAACCGGGAGAAAATGATTCCGTCTCTCCGACCCTTCTGTATAAGTTTCTCCCATTCGCTCCAATTTTTCTCCCCTTTCCTCGATGAATTCCTCTCATTTAAATCACCGTCTTACGATTAGTTTAATTGACTTGTTGTCAAGAGCACCAGCCGACAATTAAGAAACGATATCTCACTTTAATGAAATCAGTGAGAAAATGTTTTTGATAGCTAATCAACATGTTCCCTGTTAATCCTTCGTTATGATATTCACTTGAGTAAATATGCTTCTATTGTAATTTACTCACGGAGTAATTAAACCAACCAGTAATGCAGGAAACTGAGAATAGGTGATTAGAAAACTATTGAAATTAAAAGCCACTTAGTGGGGCTTCAGAGCAGGTCAAAATCAAATGACGGAGACAAGCTAGGAGGTTTCACGTTCAGACTTTGATCTCAACTTTGGAATACCGCAATTATAACTTGGTTACTAACTGCTAGAATATTAGATCAATTATATTCTTGTGCGAACGTAATTTCCTTGACACTCCGAAGCCTGTGAACATTCTTGAGCCAAAA
The DNA here is from genome assembly GCA_019453355.1 of Ceratina japonica. NCBI lineage: Eukaryota > Metazoa > Arthropoda > Insecta > Hymenoptera > Apidae > Ceratina > Ceratina japonica. Next base: position 19,394 of record SMSR01010731.1, on the reverse strand, counting down.
AAACACGTCGTTCCATCGGCATCGAAAAAGTATTCCAGAAAAACTGCTAAACAATTTTAATGAGCTATAGGAATGCCGAAGACTCCGTTGGTTAATTAAGAGATCAAAACGCGAAGGTATGTCGAACACCAGATTTAAGATCTGGCGACCGGTATTTCGTGTATCTTTAATCCCTGGCCCGTTAGACATAACGCATAAGTAATTGACTGACGATTCCGAAATAACGTCGACGGTTACGAAACGTGCGGTTTTATGTAAAGCCCTTCACCATTATTAGACTCCTATTATTACATCGCTCGACCCATTTGAATTTAATATCGTACCGCGGCTCTTCTCCGCGAAAGTCCTTCTCAACGTGAGATGACTCAAACTCGTGAGACATTTCGAATTTTCAATTTAAGATCAAGCTCCTTCGCGATGCGCGTCCACTTCTACATTTACATACTTAAAGTGTGTTCTATTTATACATCGAGAGATGTCGAACTTAGTCGACAATATGTAATTAGATGATTATAGCAGTGACTGGATCTGATCACGTTTAACTTTTGTATACAGAACCTGTTCGATCAATATTCTTCACATATGTATAAAGTTTCCGGTTAGTTTAAGAACAAGTACCCTAAATTCGTCTCCGCCTTGATCCTATCATTTAATATTACGACCTCGCAATCGCACGCGTGTTCTCCCTTTCACGTTCGACATAAGTAACGAAACGTAAGTCGAGAGTATCGGAAATCGCCGGAGCAAGTGAACACCAAAGAAGGGAACAGGTTCTGTACGATGTGAGAAGTACTATTTTTTCTCTCCCCGATTTCTCTTTCGAGATCCGAATCCAACCACCCTCGTTTTACCTAATTTCGTAAGCAGAACGCGCATTCCTTGGAACCTGGTTATCGAACACTACTTCGCACGCAATCCTCTCGTTTTCGTGGTACGTATCTCGATCTGAAGTCCGACCGAGCCCGTACACGGCATTCCCTTCACCTATATCGGGGCGGTGTCCCAAGGTAAACAATCGCGTTTAACCAGAGCCTTCAGGAATCGAGTCACGGGCAAGACTACTGCGGCTGAACCAATAAGCAGCATCAGCCGGCACCGATCTAAATAGAAACAGGTTTTACGACGGTTCGCGTGTCCTTTTTCCAGGATGTTGCGTCGACATTTTTCAGATGCACCTTTATTCCATTGTTTTCGGCCAATCTTATAGGTGAAAACACGTTCGACCGCAGAGTCCGTGGAGGCTATAAATATAGAAAGGGTTCGGACTCTGCGTACGCCACTGGCACCTGTCGTGTGGCTTCAGGTAGAGACACCATGGAGGGGAACGGGTTTCGAGACGAACGGAGGGACAGAAACCGACCCGTAAGATGGTTGCTCCCTTGTGGTTACTCCGAAACCGGTTCAGGAATCCAGGGCCACGCTTACGCACCAGTGCTTATCAACTTGTACTTTCTCGATGCTGATCGTGAGTACGCAGTCAGAAAACACTGCCGTAGACCACGATCGTAATGACGCGTGGCTTTTACGAGTGACGCGGCTACGTTCTTTCTTCACCTCCTCGTTTTCTACTGCACGCGATACGGCGAAAAGAAGACACATAGCTACCGGTGAAAGAAAAACATTCGGAACGAGAGAGAGTGAAAGACAAAAAGCCCAGAGGATCAACCATAAGAATTTTTGCACGCGATAAGAGAAGTCGGTTCTGGTATTTCTTGGAATGCACATTTCACGCATCCACGCGGCGAATCGTAGGCGATGTTTAGACGAGAAAGCAGACTCCTTGATCGATGCTACGAGTTCCCTCCGTCCGCGAATATCCTACTCTCTTCGGAGATCCTTATAGCGCATTGCTTCGATGCGACCCAACCTCCCCCGTTTCTCTGTCGTAAACCTAGAAGCTTAAAGTATTTTTAATCTCGTTTCACATCCGGAAGCACTCCGATTTATCGATTTTCTTGTGCCAACACGTTTGACATGTCTGTCGCGATGCAATATCCTTCAGGCGTTTCAACGTCGCGTTTAACGCGAGCCGAACCCCGCGTCGCCGGCTCCCTGCATCCGCCCCGACACCCATATTCCCGGTTCGATTGGGTTCGCTCGCTCGGAAAATGCCTAGCAAAAAGCTTTTCGACGACGCGGCGCGGTGTCTCAATCGGGAGGCCTCGGACAAAACAGATTCCACGAGTTAACGAGGTATGCCACGGCAAGTTTCGCCCCGTTTCTTCGATCGCCGAGAGATTCCGACGCGGGAGCGACTCCGACCTCAACGCTGAGATCTTCCCGTTGCAGCCACTTCCGTCGTGAATTCTTCGTCGAGGAGGAAAAAATCCGCAAGCCTGTTCGCGATGCTACGTGACCAATTTATGGTCCACGACGCGAGCACATTCTACCGATACCCGGCGACAAAATCGCTTAACCCTCATTACGATGATCCGACCGTTCGATGTTAAAACGCGTTGATAGGACGTCTCGAGTCGAGACGACTCACATCCGGACCCCTGTTAAGCCAACTATCCTAACAAATCACTTTTTCGAGGAATACCACTGTTCTATTGTTCCCTTGTTAGTCAATCGCAAAATAATGGCGCGAAACGTGCAGAAGAGTAACTAAGCAAAATTGTTAGACTAGTAAACATCTAAAATGTAATTCCATGCTTATATGTAGAAAATTCATACTTTCCCTCGTGGATCGCTAGCTCATTGAACCAACAGTAATTTGCCCTCGATTATAACTTGATATTCGACTTACGAGAAGAGTACATAAAATTAAGCGCATAGTTCTGATCACAACGTATAAATTGATAAGCTATTTCGATATCGCGATAATGGGAAGTGTATTATTGACATGGAATCCCGATAGGAAGTATGTACAAGCTGTTACGAGGAAACTTGAAACTATTAGGACGGCAACACTACCTGAGCCGCAATTAGTGACGCAACGTCAATTTTACAGATATCTAATGAGACCCTTAACAAAGCATTAACGGGACAGCCTTACCCTGTCATCGTGTGACTGAGACGTACCGGACAACGTGACGTTCACTAGAATTAACGGCGACAGACATTAATTAATGTATATTGTGTCATTTAATAACGTGAATAAACATGATTTACAATGTGCATGATAAAAAGTACATGGTAGTTATAAGTGGCTTTTAAAAGCGCGTTTATCTGTGCATCAATGTACCGTGCTAAAGTCATGCAAAAACAGTGGAACACGGAATGTATTAATTAAGCAATTAACCAACTTGACCTATCGATATCGAACTGGTAAAAAACGCGTTTCTGCTCCTTGAACGTTCGTTAAACCCGGAAGCAGGATCACACTCCATTTAAATGTGAACTCCTTCAATTAACCAATGTCAGTTGATTAAGTTAGTACGACATTAAATGAAACAGATGAACGAATTTCAGTTCGAAGCCGCGATAATCCGAAATAGAAATGCTTGCATCCTTCAAAATTCGAAACAACGTTCGTGGAAAAGCAAACTTAATTACTTTGGGTTTAACAATGAGTATCACGATATATTTAAAATGCATTTAGGTATTCCAAATTAGAGACATCCTTGAATTAAGAATCGTTGACGCTATTTCTACCAAGCAGTGTCGAAAGACATTTTCGTCTAAAATTAAAAGTTTAATCGTTTTTCCTCGATTTAATTAATTAATTTAGCAACCAGTACAGGAAAAGTCAGAAATTGTTAAAGTAATCTGTCAGAGGTGAAATTGTTAAACTAATAATAATAATTTTAAGCAAAAATTAANAAGTTAGTACGACATTAAATGAAACAGATGAACGAATTTCAGTTCGAAGCAACGAGAAATTAACGCGATAATCCGAAATAGAAATGCTTGCATCCTTCAAAATTCGAAACAACGTTCGTGGAAAAGCAAACTTAATTACTTTGGATTTAACAATGAGTATCAGGATATATTTAAAATGCATTTAGGTATTCCAAATTAGAGACATCCTTGACTTAAGAATCGTTGACGCTATTTCTACCAAGCAGTGTCGAAAGACATTTTCGTCTGAAATTAAAAGTTTAATCGTTTTTCCTCGATTTAATTAATTAATTTAGCAACCAGTACAGGAAAAGTCAGAAATTAAACAGAGGTAAAATTGTTAAACTAATAATAATAATTTTAAGCAAAAATTAGTTAAAAACAGTGTTAAATGAAATTGAACACATACAGAAATATTTTTCTCGAACCGAAACATGTCGCTTAATAAAAAACTAAAAGGCGAAGACGCGTTGTAAACCCTAGTCTCGCGAAGGGCTTAACGGCGGTACCGAAATCGCTGCGTATATTACACACACGGCACCGTCGGGAAATTATAGCTTGAATCACAGAAAGTTGCGTAGCCCGTGGCGTCTAATCGCGGACCCATGTCACGCTTATTCGTCCGGGGTGAACACGAGGATGTCGGGAACCACGACAACGGGGACATCACGACCTCATTACCAGCGGCAACGGAGATAAATTGTCGCGGTCGGTCGAAACGAAACAGGGACAAGCGTTTATCAGGTATATTGGCTGTCGGGTGACCCCGGATCGGAGACAAGTATCGAGATCTTTATCGGTCGGATTTACTTCGAATTTTTCGACGTCGAAGCTGGAACCGGTATCCGTTGAAACGGTACGAATGCTCGGTAGAAATGGATTTACTTATCTCTCGCGGTGTGCGCTAGCAAGCACGGATCGCGCGAGACCTGCGGTGCATAGTTGCAATTCGCGATTATACGTATAGTCGTGGAATAAATTGGTACACGGTCGCGCTCGCTACAGAATCGGTGTAACACGAGCAAAGCCTGGTCGTTCTCGATATACCCAAGCACACGGAGGGCCATAATGTGTGCACCGAGTCTATAACTGCGACCATCGTGCACGCTTGTTCAGCTGCACGTTCGCAGGTGGACTGATTAGAAGTAGTAAGTGAGTGGTCGCGCGAGATAACGTTACGTATGCTGGGCATTAGTCCTCGTCACACGTTACGGCGTGAAAATGTCATAGCATTTACAAGAGGAATAGCCGAGTCGAACACGAATGTTGTGTTAAATCGATAAAGAGTTCGTTCCTTGTTCGAGGACAAGAATCATTACCGCGGCGAATTTCTCAATTGCATGAGAAACCAGACACGGTCGTATAATACAGTCATCGATCGTACTTCGTGTTACGAAAATTTTTTGCGCGTCTATAGTGAAACACGCGCGAATCACAGATCCCCGATACGAATAAAGGCCTTGGTCGCGCGTCCGACCAAGAATTTGCATATCAAAGCTGTTACATTGTGACTAAAGGCATTACAATCATGTGATTACGATGCACATTCGATTATTCGATACTATACGAATTGTACCCAGCGGAATTCTATTTGAAAAGGGGCCTTTGAAATCGTGAGACGACTTTTGAGTGGAGTTGCTCTTATTTCATCAGAAACCATGTCAACTCCAAAGCGAGCGATTTACATTGAAACGACCTGCGACTTTCGACAGGGTTTATTCTTTACGTATGCAGCCTATATTTTGATCGGAAAATTAATGTGGGAAGTGCAAATGTTTATCTCATTATTAGATTCGCCTGGATCCGATTTCGTGGTTGGTAACGCGATTTTGGTTCGGTGGCCAACTGCCAACTGATTGAATTTCTTAAAATTACCGGACCACGCGAATCGAATTAGTAACCGATCCTTCGAATCGCTATCACGAGATAGGTTGTTTGTGTCGCAAACCGAACGAAACGATTCTAGACAGTCATCTAGAAACCGTTTGGGAACATAATTCGCAAATGACCTCTATCCTACTCAGTGCATGAAATTTTACTCCGATGCAATTGTGCTTTGATGTTACACGAGCACAGTAAACCATTCTTTCAATATGGATATATTTGTTATGAGTTTTGCATCGATCGCGGGTGCACGGTTAAAAGCACGTTCGCTGATATCGACGTTCTAGTAGAAATTCGATACTCTCGACGAAAGTAAATACAGACCGATAATGGCTCGAATACCGTTCATCGATTAGTTTACTGTGGAATTAAAAATAAAATGTCCGGAAATGAAAATCCTCATTTCGAAACAAGGAGCATTCCGATGGGAAAAGAAAGGAAGATAATGTCCATTCGGACGAGCTCGCTCGCAGCGTTGATAATAATAGCAAAATCGTTTCAAAGTCGGATACCTGTTACCGGGTAAAAACGATAATACTCATTATCATTTCTGTTTTCACGGGCAACGAGCTTATCGCTCCTGAAATCGGAAGCCAATGGTTTCAACATAACTTCCGCTACGTCTACCACAATTAATAAAATANGTCGCTTAATAAAAAACTAAAAGGCGAAGACGCGTTGTAAACCCTAGTCTTGCGGAGGGCTTAACGGCGGTACCGAAATCGCTGCGTATATTACACACACGGCACCGTCGGGAAATTATAGCTTGAATCACAGAAAGTTGCGTAGCCCGTGGCGTCTAATCGCGGACCCATGTCACGCTTATTCGTCCGGGGTGAACACGAGGATGTCGGGAACCACGACAACGGGGACATCACGACCTCATTACCAGCGGCAACGGAGATAAATTGTCGCGGTCGGTCGAAACGAAACAGGGACAAGCGTTTATCAGGTATATTGGCTGTCGGGTGACCCCGGATCGGAGACAAGTATCGAGATCTTTATCGGTCGGATTTACTTCGAATTTTTCGACGTCGAAGCTGGAACCGGTATCCGTTGAAACGGTACGAATGCTCGGTAGAAATGGATTTACTTATCTCTCGCGGTGTGCGCTAGCAAGCACGGATCGCGCGAGACCTGCGGTGCATAGTTGCAATTCGCGATTATACGTATAGTCGTGGAATAAATTGGTACACGGTCGCGCTCGCTACAGAATCGGTGTAACACGAGCAAAGCCTGGTCGTTCTCGATATACCCAAGCACACGGAGGGCCATAATGTGTGCACCGAGTCTATAACTGCGACCATCGTGCACGCTTGTTCAGCTGCACGTTCGCAGGTGGACTGATTAGAAGTAGTAAGTGAGTGGTCGCGCGAGATAACGTTACGTATGCTGGGCATTAGTCCTCGTCACACGTTACGGCGTGAAAATGTCATAGCATTTACAAGAGGAATAGCCGAGTCGAACACGAATGTTGTGTTAAATCGATAAAGAGTTCGTTCCTTGTTCGAGGACAAGAATCATTACCGCGGCGAATTTCTCAATTGCATGAGAAACCAGACACGGTCGTATAATACAGTCATCGATCGTACTTCGTGTTACGAAAATTTTTTGCGCGTCTATAGTGAAACACGCGCGAATCACAGATCCCCGATACGAATAAAGGCCTTGGTCGCGCGTCCGACCAAGAATTTGCATATCAAAGCTGTTACATTGTGACTAAAGGCATTACAATCATGTGATTACGATGCACATTCGATTATTCGATACTATACGAATTGTACCCAGCGGAATTCTATTTGAAAAGGGGCCTTTGAAATCGTGAGACGACTTTTGAGTGGAGTTGCTCTTATTTCATCAGAAACCATGTCAACTCCAAAGCGAGCGATTTACATTGAAACGACCTGCGACTTTCGACAGGGTTTATTCTTTACGTATGCAGCCTATATTTTGATCGGAAAATTAATGTGGGAAGTGCAAATGTTTATCTCATTATTAGATTCGCCTGGATCCGATTTCGTGGATGGTAACGCGATTTTGGTTCAGTGGCCAACTGCCAACTGATTGAATTTCTTAAAATTACCGGACCACGCGAATCGAATTAGTAACCGATCCTTCGAATCGCTATCACGAGATAGGTTGTTTGTGTCGCAAACCGAACGAAACGATTCTAGACAGTCATCTAGAAACCGTTTGGGAACATAATTCGCAAATGACCTCTATCCTACTCAGTGCATGAAATTTTACTCCGATGCAATTGTGCTTTGATGTTACACGAGCACAGTAAACCATTCTTTCAATATGGATATATTTGTTATGAGTTTTGCATCGATCGCGGGTGCACGGTTAAAAGCACGTTCGCTGATATCGACGTTCTAGTAGAAATTCGATACTCTCGACGAAAGTAAATACAGACCGATAATGGCTCGAATACCGTTCATCGATTAGTTTACTGTGGAATTAAAAATAAAATGTCCGGAAATGAAAATCCTCATTTCGAAACAAGGAGCATTCCGATGGGAAAAGAAAGGAAGATAATGTCCATTCGGACGAGCTCGCTCGCAGCGTTGATAATAATAGCAAAATCGTTTCAAAGTCGGATACCTGTTACCGGGTAAAAACGATAATACTCATTATCATTTCTGTTTTCACGGGCAACGAGCTTATCGCTCCTGAAATCGGAAGCCAATGGTTTCAACATAACTTCCGCTACGTCTACCACAATTAATAAAATACGGCTACGTACAAATGAATTAATGACTGCTAATTAATTCGCGTCGAAATATTTCGCCATCTATATATATAAAAATGAGTTCTTAATCTTTGTCGCCAATAGACTCGAATACCGCTCCAGCTGAGCCCAAACTTATGGGCGACGCTCCAGGCACTACTGGGAATATTTAGAGAGCAGATCGAGCAATGGTGCGTGGGTGTAAATATGAGCTGTTAATCCATGACATATATATAAACACATGTATATACAGGGTGGGGCAGTAACTATTACCACCTCAGATATCTTCGAAACTATAAGTGTCACAGAAATATTTGTTCAAGTAAAATTGCACAGTTCGAAGGGGGCCATCCGGTGGGGATAATAGTTTTTTTGCAGGTGGAGGTACTTCGGACATTAGAAGGTCACCTCCAGTTTTTTAAATGGAAACCTATATTTTTTATTACAGTTTCATATTCTACTGGAAAAAATACGTAACATTTATACGAAACATTTTTTTAAAAAATGCTTGCTTTTCTCGCTAAAGGTCGTGATAATAATAATACAAATTTTATAGAAAATAATAATACAACGTCTTTTATAAATGAGAACCATTATAGCTATACAATTTTGAGGTCGCTGAATGCGAATCTGGAATCCGTTTAATTACTATACTATACTGTACTANTAGTATAGTATAGTATAGTATAGTATAGTATAGTATAGTAGCTAGTTAACGAAGGAAAATGGGTACAAAGAGACGAAAGATAGAAGAGTAAACGGTGACGAGAGACAACAATATTTACCGTTCCCTAAGCTTAATATAATGAATTTAAACGTAAAGTGCATACACGATGCAAAGTAACTTGTACTATGCATATCTATACTATGAAGTAGTCAAACGATGAAACGTGCTTCATGACGGCAAGTGGATTAAATGACATGTAATTTCGTTGCTTCCACACATACATACTTTGGTTATTAATCGAAAATATCAGCGTGCTCAATAGCATTGAATTCCGTGCGCACATAATCAGTGCGTTTTATATTTCGGAAAATCCATAAGCCGAGCTTAAAAGCTGTATTGCATTTATTAAAATAAAATCACTGGCTGCCCGGATTTATTTTCCTATTGAAAACGCTGAATAATGGACAACATTTCTCAGATTCCAGCTTTTTGCAATATTTCAGTTCCGAGCTATGGGGGAATGAACGATGTTCAAACAATTAAGCAATCGCCTCTGTACAAGAACAAACATTTTCAATTATCGACAACTATTATTCGTACATTGCTTCGATCTTTGTCTCAATGTAAAAGTTCCGCGTGATTCCATAACATCCAATATGAAATCCTTCGTGTGATCAATTATTAATTCACCGATGACAGAATCACAGAACAATCAACTGGATTGAATAATAATAAATGAAAGTTCTGAAATATAGATTTCAAATGCTCTGCCGCGAATCGGTTCATCGATCTCACAGAGACGGATTCAATTGCGAAAGGAAAACCGTTCAGTTTACTTAACTATTTGAATTTGCATTGAAATCAGTATTTCACAAAGAACTCTATGTTATACATGTATAGCGTGAATATTCATGAAATAAGCAGTGCGCAATGTGACAAAATTTTTAAATAATCCACATGCAAAAATATTCAACATAATTAGAAAATTGTATTATAATTATCATGCTTTTCGTACTTTCATTCAGTTTTTACGTATGTACATAATTTTCTAATTATGATAGTGTATGTTCGTATATAATAACTTGAATTGAGACTCACCGGACCACCAATGTAGATTTGCAGAAGTAGCCGGAATCGTTGAACATTTATCACGAAGAACAACAATTTCTCGTACCATCACTAGCTGCATTCTGATTATATCTATAAAACAAATTCGTCTAATTTGAAGAATGCAATAAGCAACAAGCATCATCTGACATTCTTCCATTTTTGCGATTGCGAATTGTTCCACGCGGTTGAACACACGAAAACAAAATAATTTAATATCTAACAGAAAGATAACTNTTCGTTGCTTCCACACATACATACTTTGGTTATTAATCGAAAATATCAGCGTGCTCAATAGCATTGAATTCCGTGCGCACATAATCAGTGCGTTTTATATTTCGGAAAATCCATAAGCCGAGCTTAAAAGCTGTATTGCATTTATTAAAATAAAATCACTGGCAGCCCGGATTTATTTTCCTATTGAAAACGCTGAATAATGGACAACATTTCTCAGATTCCAGCTTTTTGCAATATTTCAGTTCCGAGCTATGGGGGAATGAACGATGTTCAAACAATTAAGCAATCGCCTCTGTACAAGAACAAACATTTTCAATTATCGACAACTATTATTCGTACATTGCTTCGATCTTTGTCTCAATGTAAAAGTTCCGCGTGATTCCATAACATCCAATATGAAATCCTTCGTGTGATCAATTATTAATTCACCGATGACAGAATCACAGAACAATCAACTGGATTGAATAATAATAAATGAAAGTTCTGAAATATAGATTTCAAATGCTCTGCCGCGAATCGGTTCATCGATCTCACAGAGACGGATTCAATTGCGAAAGGAAAACCGTTCAGTTTACTTAACTATTTGAATTTGCATTGAAATCAGTATTTCACAAAGAACTCTATGTTATACATGTATAGCGTGAATATTCATGAAATAAGCAGTGCGCAATGTGACAAAATTTTTAAATAATCCACATGCAAAAATATTCAACATAATTAGAAAATTGTATTATAATTATCATGCTTTTCGTACTTTCATTCAGTTTTTACGTATGTACATAATTTTCTAATTATGATAGTGTATGTTCGTATATAATAACTTGAATTGAGACTCACCGGACCACCAATGTAGATTTGCAGAAGTAGCCGGAATCGTTGAACATTTATCACGAAGAACAACAATTTCTCGTACCATCACTAGCTGCATTCTGATTATATCTATAAAACAAATTCGTCTAATTTGAAGAATGCAATAAGCAACAAGCATCATCTGACATTCTTCCATTTTTGCGATTGCGAATTGTTCCACGCGGTTGAACACACGAAAACAAAATAATTTAATATCTAACAGAAAGATAACGGGGAAAACAGGAATAAAAGCAGATAACGAAAGGAGAAGCTTGAACACCTGCCTGAATCGTAAATAACAAAATAAGAGAAGTAAGAAATGACCTCACGAATTCTGTGCAGCTTCTCTTTTTAACCCACTTTGTTGCACGATCTCGATTAAATGAAAAACCGGTTCCCCAACCAATTACTCGTCGTATATGCAACCCTTTCACGCCTTATAGATGCTTAAAGCGTATGAATCGTACCTTCTGTCCATTTCGAACTTCATCTTTCGTTTGTTCGATCCTAATTACGCAGATTCCAATTCACGCGCTATCGGCTATGCTATGCCCTTGCACTATCAGCGTTGTCGTGACGTCACTCAACATGAAAAAATGTCTCGTGTTGTTTACAATTTAGTTACGATGATTATTCGTACGTATCGAACAATATTGTTGTGCAAATCTTTATCAAATTGCGTATTTGTGCACTCGTTGAATAAAATAAAACATGAAAACTCAAATATACTCCGCGAACCACACTCTGAATACATCCCCAAATTTGACCGCGATTCTTCGCAACTTCGTTCTGGTGGCGCCACGAATTGGTGCAATTTAAAAGCAAGGAAAAGACAGGTAATATTTTGTAGGTAACATAAATTTTGTTAAAGATCTTTATTTGAATTGATTGACAGAAATGTAGAAAAATAAATACTTTTGAAGTTTAGATTTGGTCACTTTAATAAAACTGTGTTCGTAAACAATAATTAAATAAAAAATGCATAACCCGGCGGAATTACTTTAGTAACTCGATATGTGAAGAATGAGATTCTTCAGCCTCAACAAGATGTGGCACTATAAAAGGATCATCCGACGACGACGAATCTGACGATTCTTGAAAAAACAAATTAATCCAGTAAGAATCATATGTATTGTTTCATTTTTACTTTACAAATGCTAAAACAGATAGCTTACGTTCGCTAATAATTTTCCGATCTTCCTCCTCTTCTATATTCAATTCTCTTTTGTATTCCTGTTCTTTCTCAACTTTCTTATCCTCCTCATAACTAAACCCGTCGTCTCCGACGTCTTCGTAAGTATGGAAATGGAGATAGGACAGAATGCACACAAGTGCTATGAAAAACAAATTTGTACCAATGCCAACGATAGCAGACAATATCGGCCAATGGAACATTAGATAACGCAGGCCAGATAAATGTGCATTTATCATAAGACTAGCCGAATAGAACTCAATATGCCTTGATTGTATTTCAATGTAGATTATTGTCACTGGATGATTTTGGTCTTCTTCAAAGTTCCCAAACAGTTCGAGGACAATGTTTTGTTTTTCCTCTGTACTACTAAAAATCATCATAGGAGAGAACGTAAGTGTCGTGAGCGCATGTAATAATGTGCTACGATAATGTAGCATGGTAGATCTACATGCATGTTCTACAAGGAAACCATCTCTGTTCCTTAGCTCAGCGCAAACCATGAACATACCTGTTCGAACATCATATTATTCCATATTATTTATTTTATATATTATTTATTCCATATATATTATTCCATAAACATTTATGAGAATACAAGCCAAAGATTACCGAGTTCTTTATTAGCTGGTGATTCTGGCATTTCTAAATGCAAATTAACTTTGTAAGGCTGTCCAACCATTAACAATTGCTGCTTATTTGTCAACTGTACATACGCAGATGGGTAGCTACATATTCCCTTCTGTTCTTTACATGATCTATAACAGAAAGTAACTAAAGTATTAAGTTCATATATTATTTTTAATATTTGATGTAAGTACGAATTGGAGCTCACTTGAATTGTAAGTGTACTGGCCGTACATACGAAATGTTCGGCACGTACGTGTAATAAAATGCTGTGTAAAGAAATACAGATGACCAAATGATCAGGATTGCGCTAATAATAATAATCCCGCCGCTTAATAATACATCTTTTACAGACTGTACGCTTCTTGTCGTTCTTGTCTGAACATTAAACAGTTTCTTGTTAATCTGCTCGAGTAACCTCGAAACTAACATTGAAATCGACATTTTTTATACACGTAGCGGCAATTTAATTTAAACACTGCGCAATTAAATTGCGCTTTTATGAACAACTACATAAGATAAGATAAATTATTTATCGATCAATTAATTTTCTCTTGAAACAATTTCGCGCCCAGGCNAATGTAGCATGGTAGATCTACATGCATGTTCTACAAGGAAACCATCTCTGCTCCTTAGTTCAGCGCAAACCATGAACATACCTGTTCGAACATCATTTCAATTATGTATTATTCCATAAACATTTATAAGAATACAAGCCAAAGATTACCGAGTTCTTTATTAGCTGGTGATTCTGGCATTTCTAAATGCAAATTAACTTTGTAAGGCTGTCCAACCATTAACAATTGCTGCTTATTTGTCAACTGTACATACGCAGATGGGTAGCTACATATTCCCTTCTGTTCTTTACATGATCTATAACAGAAAGTAACTAAAGTATTAAGTTCATATATTATTTTTAATATTTGATGTAAGTACGAATTGAAGCTCACTTGAATTGTAAGTGTACTGGCCGTACATACGAAATGTTCGGCACGTACGTGTAATAAAATGCTGTGTAAAGAAATACAGATGACCAAATGATCAGGATTGCGCTAATAATAATAATCCCGCCGCTTAATAATACATCTTTTACAGACTGTACGCTTCTTGTCGTTCTTGTCTGAACATTAAACAGTTTCTTGTTAATCTGCTCGAGTAACCTCGAAACTAACATTGAAATCGACATTTTTTATACACGTAGCGGCAATTTAATTTAAACACTGCGCAATTAAATTGCGCTTTTATGAACAACTACATAAGATAAGATAAATTATTTATCGATCAATTAATTTTCTCTTGAAACAATTTCGCGCCCAGGCACAGGTTATGTTCATTTTAATTGATATTTCTCTTGCTACAGAGTAGGTATAGGCCAGGCAAATATGAGTCATCCTGTACTTTACACAACTTTTTTTTATCAAATCCTTAGCTTTTTTCTTTGTATTACTTTGGTAAGGTTTTCGTCTACTTCACAGACATTAAATATTATTACAATTCTTTATTTTAACACAAATTTCAATATAAAAGACATTTAAGATATTATTAAATTTTATTACATTCCATAGGAAGTAAGAAATTTTATAGTATATATTGTGACTATAAAACATTATCGCAGTTAACACATATATTTTTGGAACACTTTTAATCATTTTGTACATTATAAGACACTTCTTATGCTGAAATGAATTCAAAATTATTTTCCCTTTCTATGCTCCAGTCTTGGCCTTCCCTTCTTAGTAGTTGGCTTATCCTTTCCTTTATTTAATAATGGATGGGTCTCTGGAAGCAAAAACAGAAAATGAGCAATCAATTTTGATATATCATTAATATTAATATATGCAAAATATTTTACCATCCACTGGAGCACCCTGCAAGTGGATATCATGAGAACGATGTTTTTTTACAGGTGGCTCATGTGGTGTTGTTTGGTTGTCTTCAGAATCTTCTACATCTGGTGATATAGGTAAGAATTGTAGCGAACCAATATCTTCCATTTCTTCATCAGAACTACAAAAAGCAGCCACTCTGTCTATTGATGCAACATCTACTTCTATTTCTTCGTCTTGAGCCTCTTCTCCTTGAACCACAGATTTGTCTTCATCGCTCAAATCAAATTCACTCTCTCTTTCTTCGTATTCAACATTTTCGTCCAATTCTTTAAAATCTGGCGCGAAGGCAGACCAATTTTCAACTTGATTTTGTGCCCAAATAGAAACTACACCAGATGATATAGATGCAATAATTGGTCTTACTGGATGCCACTGGAAATGTGATAGTAGAATCAGAATTTGATATACTACTACTACTATATTTCATAAAAATATGAAGAATTCATTACTTACAACAACATCAAGCAATAGTTCTCCTTTAGTTCCATGCAAAATTTTAACTAAATTCCCGATACTCTTTTCCCACACGTACAAAGCATGTTGCCTAGCAGAACCAGCGCACACATACTCTCCATCTCCGGAAAAACAACATTTCTTCCACATGGTTTTATTTACAAGATCTTGCAGCTTCTGTATCGGTTCAGGTTCGCCATCCTTCCCACAAGCCAATACTTCAGTACTATCATATACACGGATTACTCTGTCCGATGTATTTACTAAGAAACAAGAACCGCGTCTAGCAAATTCAATACTCTTCACAGCTGTATTACTAGCAGTGCCTTGTGATATTTTATAAGAGGCTTTCACTGTTAATGACTCTGCATCGAGAACTAAAATTCTACCACGAGCATTTCCAGTGTACACATAATCCCCTCTGCGGTCGAAAGATGCTACTATATTTAAATCACTCTGAAATAAAATAGAACATTAGTGTATACTAACATGAAGAATTTGAAATAGCATTTAGTATTTCAAATTTATTACATACATCATCATCAAGAGGTATAACTCTGTGTGTACCTTCAACATCAACCATTACCGCAGCGTGTCTCATAGGACATACTAAAAATTTATTGAGATTTCTTGGATGAAATTGGACTTTCAATATTGGCGAAGGAAATCGATATTTTTGATCACATTCTCCTGATAGCACATCCCATATGCAGACATTATTATCTGTAGATGCGCTTAACAATTTATGTCCATTTCTAGACCAGCTAATTAAAAAAGAGATACACAATAAGTATACAATATTCATTATAAATTACTTCTAATTTCTTACCTCAATGAACAGACAGGATGTACATGAGCACTAATGAGTTTAGCTACACCACGAGTTAAAAAATCCCAAATAACAATCCTTCCATCGTTGCATCCGACAGCAAGGAGGGTACCTCTTTTATTAAATGTACAAGTGACTGCTAGTGATATGCAATCTAACGTACCATCAAATTCCTAATGATTCCGAATATTAAATCTATAAGGTTCAGAGTTAAGAACCATATAATGTTGTATTTATAGAAAATATCTTACCTCTGGATAATTCTGACCGAATGATTCTGTAAAGTAGATTGAGTTATATATTGACAATTTTTGACAATCAACTGTTGAAATAAAATTTCTTACCTAATAATTCTAAATTCATTTTGATTTTGTTCTGTATTTATTTATGTTACAGAATTTGTTAAGATAGAATCCTGTAGAACGTCACACTCACATAACACAATGAATATATCTGCGCGGTCCGAACTGGCTAGGTTATGGTTACATTGACGAATATGGCTGCTTGCATTTATATTGAAGATGAGTGCATGGTCAAAAATTTGTGATTATTTATAAAAGAAGAATTTACAAACGAGTAAAAATAGTGTACTCAACATGATATCATCTACCTGTACGTTTACAAGCAACAAATGAACTTTCACGACAATTAGATCAGTAATTCTTATAATATACGTTCCTATATCACATTTAGAAATTTCTCAATTGTTCGATTTTTCTTTTAATCATTTAGATTCAGCACTTAGTAGAATGTGCATCGCGAGCGGCCGGCGAACATTGATAACGGCCGCTACAAAAGAAGTACAGGAAACGAATAATTCATTGTTACGCTTGCCGGAATCGTTTCCACCCGAACATGATGAGAGCTGTTTGAATCGAATTTTTACAATATCTCCAGATGTTACAGCATTATTAAAGGACAATCTGACAACCGAATTAAGGAAACAAGAATCGGTCTTTAGAGAATTGGGCATTTTGGTTAGGAAACCAGCAATTGAATTAATATCATATTTAGAGCAGACGGATTTTACAAAACCTATTAACAAATATGTCCTATGTATCCTTTCAAATTTAGCTTGAATGAAGTTAGAATGTATGTCACTTCATTTACTTGACATATAAATAATAACTCTATATTTGCAAAAATTGTTTTACCTTTACTACTGATCAGATGGTAGAACTGGTGCAGGAAAAACCACAACATTGGTACATTTATTGCATTATGGCTTTGCAAAAAATTTTGTAATACTCCACTTGCCATGGGGTATGATCAATTATATTTATATAATTCAAAAGTATTTACGAATTTCATACTTATATCACATATTTTGTTTTTATATTTTCAGTTTGCACTTGGTTTCGATTTGCAAAAGAAATTGTAGAATCACCATTGGTACCAGGTAAACTGGATATACCGCAAGAGGCAGTATCTTGGTTGAAATATTTTAAGCAGTTAAATCAAATATTATTATCACAATTAGATGTAAGTAATAAATGCAATTAATTTTACGTTTACTTGTAATTAGGTCAATTTGTTTATTTCCAGCTGAAGCTTTCAAATGATTATAAGTGGTCTCAAAAAGAATCTACAAAGTCTGGAGATTCACTTCTCAATCTTATCGAATTTGGAATACAAAGACATAAATTTGCTTGTGGAGTTGTCGATGCGTTGATAGGTGAACTTAAAGTAGCTAGTACAGCAGGGAAATGTAAAACACTTGTAATAATGGATGGGTTCAATGCATTTACCTCTAACGTTACGTTAATTCGTGACACCAGTCGGACCTATGTGCCACCTGAACGAATATCAATAACGTCTTCATTTTTTAATAGCGTAAAGTACGATTGGTGTAATGCTGCTGCGATATTAACAGTGGATAAAAGAGCTAATAGGGTATCTACTGATCTGTTTAATATAATACATATAAAATTATTGTTTGCAAAAAAGACCTTGAGGGATGTTTTGTATTTTACAGGACAGGAGAGAATCTGATTATCCAACATACTTGTTAGGAAAGAAAGGATTTGAACACTTAGATCCTTTTCTTCCTATACCTGTTGAAAACTATTCCAAAGAAGAATTCAAAACAATATTAGATTATTATAAGGATCGAAAATGGCTTAGAAATATTAGTCCTCAAGGACAAGACGAGTTGGAGTTGTTATCTACTAGAAATCCAAATGAGCTTTGGCAACTTTGTAAACCATTATAACGTGGAACGATTTTCTGTGTAAATAAACATGATCGCTAAGACGTTTTTAACACTGTTTTATATAAATTTTAGACTTTATAATTGGTATTGCGACAAATTAATCTTTTCACTAGAACTGTGTTCTCATATTTTATTATTGCACACAGTACATACAGGAATGTTCAATACATAAAATAATAGTATGTTTATATAAGTATTATACTTAAAGATGTTGGCAGCCGATAGAAATCTAAAATTTCTTCGTTCTTTGAATACATAAAAAAANTATAACGTGGAACGATTTTCTGTGTAAATAAACATGATCGCTAAGACGTTTTTAACACTGTTTTATATAAATTTTAGACTTTATAATTGGTATTGCGACAAATTAATCTTTTCGTAAAGCAAAAGAAGCTAGCAATCTTTAAGAGAGTACGTGCTTAAAACTATTGGGCCAAAATCTTGACATTTACTTATTGTTTCTTTGTAGGTGACAATATCTCGATAACGCCATTAATATTGCCCTTTTGGTGTTCCAGTAGGGCAGTTAATAGTCCGCCGTCATTTGAGAATCCCATTCTCATCATGGCTTCAATAGCTTCATTGATCAGTGGATCATGATGATGTACAGTTTCCTTTGGTAACCCTGGATAAATCTTAGCTGAAGGTTCTTCCGGCGCTGATGGAGTCTTTGATGTAGAGGGAACCTTATACAAACATAAAAAAATAATTACATTCATATTTCGTACAATTTCACATACTCCATATATTTATAACTTTGTATTATCTGAAATAGTGTTACAAATGTTTTACCTCTTTGTCAGTTTCATCTATTTTAGATGAATGCGAGGGTGATTGATTAACTGCAGCAGTGTTATTTATAACAGTCCACTCATCTATTTGACTGGCAACTGAGGCAGTATCTGATCCTGATTCTTCATTTTTATTTTCCTTG
>SMSR01010722.1:2436-33547 GCA_019453355.1 Ceratina japonica | reverse complement strand
CGGGAACGCTGTGGCCAAGCTTTTTTCCTCCGAAGACAAATTTATTTTAACGACGCTTCTACCTCCTGTAAGTTATATTACGTTTTAAAGTACTGACGAAAGCAGTTACAAATCTTCATTAAAAATAAGTTAATGAGATTTTATATAGTAAGAATAAAGTATGCGAAAAAGAGAATTATAAAACATGTAGACAATATACACAGTTGCAAGTAACGTACAGTCCAATCCAAGAATTCCAAAATTATATATTAGAGAATATTAGAAATAGAATATATAGAAGAATATTAGAAATTATGAATTAAATTTCCTTATGAAACAAATGTGGCATATTTAAGGAAGACATTTAAGGCACTCATAAGCGCCGACCTAACACTTTTCCTAATCGCTTTACGACAAAGTATGAAGCGGATCTAATAGAGATAATTAGCTAGATAATTTTGCCCATTCGCAATCCGTAGCAAAAGTCGCCGCTAGTTACGATAGAGAGAGAACTCGTGCAGCGAGTTCCATCCAGGAGGATTACCAACTTCTGAGATTGATGCGGCATTCTAAAACGGTTCTAACGAGACGGATTTATCAGGCACAGAGTAAAACGTTCGTCGATTTCCCTGGATAATAACGAACTTCGGCGCATGGAAATGTCAGCGATTCAACGAGACCCAGAATGGAAGCAAGTGACAAATAAAAAGAGATTGTCCTTTAAAAATACCGAATACAAGTACCAATAATTTTGTAATATTATGCTGGCAGCGCTTAAAAATGATATTTGAACTATCTGGAACGGGAGCCAATACGAATATTTGCGGTGGCAAGTCCGAATACATGAATTTATACTTGGTTTCGAAATACATATTCCGATATTGTTTGTCTACATACATAACCAGAATCCAGAAGGAACTTGATTTACTAAGAAAATAGACCGGAGAGGAGTCCGCCGAATGATTGATTCATATCCCGGGAACTCGATTCAATTCCGAATTTCTCGAGTATAATTCTATTTAGACCAAAATCCTGTTCAGGGAACATACTTTCAGGAGCAAAATCAATTTTTTATACCAGAGATGTATTAGAGCTACGTGTAGCGTTATAGATCAAATTATTTAAGGATGTATTGGCTATACAGTCAATACCAAAAGTGTATGTACAGGTACCTCAAACGATGTTGAACCAATTTCAATTGCACATGGTCCCACGACTGGTCCAAAACCGTTTGAGGTACCTGTGTATGTAACCCACACACATGATCATGCACATACGTAAACGTCATCGAAGTAAAATTTTCCTTGGGTTATTGCTAGTTACCATAAGAATATATGCAAACTTTGAATCACTATAATTTCTTAAAAAACCTGTGAACTGATTTAAAATTTTACAGGTAGCTTTTTAACAGTAATAGGAATCTATAATAACAAATTCAACATTCTATCATCGCCCATACATCCTTAAGAATTATTTTTAGAATTAGAGGTGATTCGGTCCTGTATGTCACATTTGAACATTAAATGACAAAATATGCATTAAACGTTACAAGCTGCTGGTGCTTTTACTGCATAAATTCCACTCTTATTTATTCTGACTGAGATAAATTTCGTTTTCCTATCGGTATTCTATATATACGATACTTGTTACGTCGGCATAATGCTCGTAACATCTGGTGGGTATTTCTTTCCGAGTTTCTGGCCGCGATTCCTCAATCCCTCTATCAAAGTTTCCCTCGCAGCTGTTCCATTCGATGATCAAATCATGTTACCATGAGACCACCGTGTCTTTGGCAAACTGAAAACACTTCTACGTATGGAACACCGGCAGGGAGATCAAAGTACATTTAGTTCCTCAACGGGAGAACTTGGAGAACAGATCAAATCTTTCTTAGAAATCTTCATTGCCTCAAATATTAGACACAGTATTTTATTACATTTCTTAACCTTCGACAAAATTTGATAACTAGAATGAAGATGTTGTGTTTGAAGCTTAGAAAACCGGAATGAATACGTCAAACGTACAATCGAACGAAACGGCTGCTAATTGGATCATTTTTCGCGTCTCGAACGTAATGCCAGGTCGAGTAAGTTCCTTTTCGTCGGACAATAAGACGTAAGAACGGAGGATTAATATTTGACGGTTCGAAGTCGGGCATCGCGTCGGAGCCTGTTGTTCTCGTATGGAGATGTAACATTAAAATTGATATTAGTACCGGCGAACGGTAATGAATGGAGTGCCGCGAACCGAGAATAAAGAGACACGCGAGGGCTCGAATTCGAAATGTACTGAAATGCGATTTTGTATTCATAGCGCGGCCCCGCTGATTATTTTCTTCAGGCCGCGCCACGCCGCGTCAGGCTGCGAATGAATTTTAACCGTATTACCTGGCCCGGTATTACTTCCTGCGTTCCTCGCGTTTGCTTCATGAATTCCTATTATTTTTTCATCGACAATTTTTCCACTCGACACTCCCGACGCCGTTGCCAAACAATCGCACTCATTTATAATATAATATAAATTTGTACACAATCAGTTCGTTTGATACATTTTCAATCACAAATCAAATTATATTATACTTCTAAATATTTCGCATTGAATCATGTAATATTTATGTCCTGTATTCGAGGAGGATTATAAGAAATGGCATAAATCAGCAAGTGAAATTGCGGTCAGGGCTTAAAAATGCGGACGAATTGAGAAACGATGGACGGCGGGGGTTGTCCTTGCCGGCCGGAAGCCATCCGGGCGCCGCAGGAATTTAATATCCATCCGGGTAGAAGCCATCGCTTCCGGTATAAGTTTTCAAAGGGCGCACGCATCCTCGTCATCAAATTTATATTTGACCGGGTGGCGAGCCGCGGCAGGTGCCCGCGCTTGTATATCAATGATAATATCGGCGGATACGAGCGTGTTTGCAAGCCGTGCGTGTGCGCGTTACGCGAACGCGAACGGCAATCATTATAAATAACTTAGCCTTCCAGCGAGCGTCGCTGTAACACAATGGGGGCCCCGGCTCGCGGGGGAAACGACTGCGATAAATAACCGGGTAATAATAAAAAGCGAGAGGGATCGTTCGCTGAGGTAAAAGGAGCGTTATTTCCGACGAACGGGAACGAATCGGGTAACTGGGGGCCGCGGACAATGCTCGACGTGCCGCCAGAAAGAGAAATCTAGATATTAAACGCTTCGGAAAATCGTCAGACGAGCATTCCCGAACGGGATCTATTTTTTAGCCTGTTACGACTGTTTGGATAAATCGTCGCCGAAAGTCTCGTGTCAATTATGTTAATATCTGATGTCAATTGTTAGTAAAAATACGTGAAAAATGTGGAGAAGATTTACTAGCTCGTTTCATTTATTATAAGTTATTGCAATTTTAATTTACCATGTATATACCATGTATTAACCATGTATTTACCTCACTGATGAAACTGTAATAAGTCTAGTAAATATCGAACATTTGGCAAATGCGATTGGATGGTCGAATTCTAGTGTATCCATTGAGCTTTAAATTCAATGGGTCTCCCACACGACGTTTATAGCCTCGGTCCAAGATTTAGTTTCGGTTCATTTCCGATCCATTGGTATGGGAACATCTTGCTACAGTCTCTTCGATATTTCTATGTGTTTGAAACCCAGATCTTACAATAATGGAATTGATGAATTCTTTTTAGAATTAATTATCTTTAAATGTTTAATAAATGCAATTGGACATGAATTCTGGTTATTCCGAGTTTGTGCTGTAAATGGAAGTTCGATAATGTTAACGTGGCTGCGTCCTTCCTCTCAATGAAAATTCCTTCGAATGTTGTGGCTCTCTCCTTTTTCAAGCGATCGTAAAACGTCGAACGAGGCTCGCCTCGCGTTTCGTTGCCGGCAATTAGCTGGTGGGCGTGGGGTAGACGTTAATCGGCAAACTAACCGACCGCTTTCCTTGAGACTTAATTACACACTCGACCAATGCCAACACATTTTTTCTTAACCTTCGCTTTTCATATCCACTCGGATTTCTGCTTTGAATCAACAGTCGATGGGAATTTTATATCTCACGCATTGTTCAATATTTATATTAATGCAAATATATGTAAAAAGTGGTCTCTCTCCCTCTCTTTTTATCTGAATAAAAACGAAGTGCGTGATGGAACTACATAAATTCCATTTCCCCTGTCCCAGACGAATGCTCAAGAGCCATAGTTCCTTGTTTCGCTTCCCGCCTGTCTTTACTATCCTGCCCTTTACTATCATCTCTGTTTAGGGCTATTTTAGATAAAGGTTCATTCCCATTTACGATATCTCGAACAGAAACAGCAGCCAGTACGTGAAAAGCAGTCGAAAATGTGAGATATAGAATGAATAATGTGAGGTCATTTATATTTTATTTTAAGGAGGTTCACAAGAAAAGTCAACGTCAAATCTAATAATTATTAAAATTTCAATGCTTCGTCATTGTCTTTACCCAAATATTCATACAACTTCAACTCGTGTCTGTTATATTCCAACAATTATTTGAAACGAAATATCTACTAATGAAAAATGAATTGAAAATTATTCGGAACACGCATTATCATCAAATAATATCAAATTTACTTCTCTCCAAGCGATATTTCCTAAAAGCTTTCTCTCTTATTATGAAACTAATAAATTGAATCTAAAATATTCATCGCGTCGCGATGAGTTTATATTAATACTATATTAAACTCGATACATTGTACATACATGCTGATAGAGGAGAGAAGCGGGTTGCACGTGAAAGTATCAAATGAAACTCGGTGCGAGCGGTATTCTTCAGCAGAGATCCCTTACTGCGAGCTTAATAAACCTAACCGAGCGCGCGTTGATCGCGAGAATTATTCACAAAGGATCGCGTTTGCAGCAACAGTCGTCGTATCGCGAGCCGCGCAAAGGAGCGTTTGTCGCCGGTCGCAATGTCTATTCGAAGCTGTCGCCACGTTCGAAGGTTTGAGCGCGAGATAAACCGTGGCACAATACGTTCGACGGGGCGCGAAGACGATTGTTTCACGGTTTGTGGCGGCAACGGCGGGATTGGAAGGAGGTCAGCCTAGTTCCGCTTAATTATCCAGCCAGACACCGGAGCCGCGTTTTACCCGTGTAGGCATACGTGCATGTAGCTAGCTAGAAATGCAGAAAATATCGGCGTCGTTCGACTTTCTCGACAACCCGATCGATCCCGGAGGCTTCAACGCGTCCGACCACTTCCCTACATTGTTCCTTTTTCATTTCCCGTGCATCCACGTCGAGCTGTCGCACTTTTTGACAACCAGAACAATTTCAACCCCTTTGCGCTTCGGCTACGTTCATTTACACGTTGATTACAGTTTTACCTCGCAATTAAAAGAATCAATTAATCGGCGATGACGTTTGAAAAATAAAACGTTTATTTTAAATGTGGCGTAAGTCCATTTTTCGAAAAAATAAAGCTAGCCATTTTAGTATTTTCATTTCCATGTTATCTTTTCATTTTGAAGGAAAATGTTAGTAATATATTTAAAATAAAAAAAACTGTCAAAAGAAAATTAACTGATTAGAATTATACATGTTTTTATTTTGAAAGTGTGGATATTTGAGAGTTCGAAACGGATATGGAGTATATTATACAATAAAATTGTATGAAATATGTGAGAACGCGATCTGTACGTGTCCCAATTACTCGCCGAAATGCGCATTTGTTTTGTCTCTCCTGTCGCGTCCGCGTTGTTCTTCACTTTGCTTCACACCCCAGTGTGAGAAACACGTCCTCCTCATTATTCATATATTTTGCATTCTTTTTAAAAATATTCTTTTTCACAATTAAAAGAGGTATTTTAAACCCTGTGAAAATAATAGCTTTACGTTTTATTATTAAAGTAGTACTGTTCGATTTCTCCGATAAATTAGTGAAATTACTGTTTGCAATAATATTCATAATAAAGTTTGAAATTCTAGATTAAAAAAAAATTGGTAAAATATGGACAATCGTTTAGAAAATAATTGTTAAGTGAATCGGTTAAATTGAGAATTTCAAAGCTTCTTTTTACAAAATAATTGTTAAGTGAACCGGTTAAATTGAGAATTTCAAAGCTTCTCATTTCCAACTATTTTTCTTATTTAGTGGAGCTCCGATAAATGATTGCTCGCAACTCCGAGACACGGCATGATGTATAACGACCGCTCTTTTCTACTGACAATCTAGATCAGGTGAGCTTTCGTTACGGTTCACTAGTCAACGTCTCACTGTTTTCTTTGCCGAGTGCCAGTTTCGGTTTGGATATCGTATCGTTATTTCGGATCTTTGACGTCAGTAAATTATTCCTATTAATAAGTCCCGGCGTCCATTATATAAATTGCGATAGGTCACTTGCAATGAATAGTGCAATTCTATCTTGCTTCTATTTCTTGCATCACTTATTTTTAGCCTCCCAGAAAAATTCCATATATATTCACGTAACGAACTTTACTGCGCGTATAATGATAACGAAACTCGTTCCCCTTTTTCTCATTTTTATCTTCTTATCTAATTTTATGTAAAATTTGTTTACACTATAATAAAACGTATCAGAGATCAGATATGTTTTTAAGAATTTATTATAATGTATCAAAATGCCTGACTCAACATCATTTACTAATTTGCACGTGCAGGTGAATAAATGATGTTGGAAAAATAAAAGTAAATTCTCAGTGCGTGTCAGAAATTTTAAAGGGTATAATAAATGCATCAGAGACAGAAATTATTTTTAAGTAACAAATCCGATTAATTCGTACGTACTCGCTTTAGCATTTTCAAGGATGACCGCGTAACGCAATAATCCTGTTCCCGGGTCTGCGTCCGACCTTTGCCGGCACATACATATGCCCGCGACTTTGTGCAAATGGCAGGTGTCGAGGCCGCGAATCGAATAATCGAAGCCACGGCCAATCGCTTATGGCCGATAATGTTTCATTCATAAACTCACCGACTGGGGGGATGAAAGAAGAGTTGGATATCGGAGCTACCGGATAAATTTGTCGTCGATCGCGTAGCTGAAAGGGATGATTGATTTATTAGCCGGAGGAGCCCAGCTATCTGTACGATAATGATGGAAGGAACAAAAATAATGCAGTTGCACTCGTGTGCCAGAGCTAACAGAGTGGTACAGATTAAATTTCAATTGGAAGCATTGAATAATATTTTAACAAATTCTTGTGATGGAAATCTCTGTGTCAAATAATGGAGTTTTTCTTAAATTACGGAATTACTTTGTCGCTGTCAGTTTTTTTCTTTTTTCTGATTTTTGTATAAAGTGAGTCTTAGAACTAGCAATTCTTATAAAAAACCCTTATATTTCCCAAAATTATTATATTTCTTTCCTTTTGACTTTCTTATATGATCTAAATATTTCAGTTTTTTACTCGTTTTCTTTCGTCAATAATAATTATATAAATAAAATCTGAGACATTCGCCTTACTAAATAATTAAAATGTAAACTACAGAAAAATCTTTGTATAAATTATCAGATTCCGTGGTGTTCAGTTTATCTCTTGTTTGAGTTTCTTCTTACTGGCTGGCGGAGGTAGCCATAGTACAAGACCAGAGATCTTGTTTTTTCTGTCGCGTTCCCCGGTATTTAATAATCATGCGGGAGCATTCATTTCTTTTTTTATCAAAGCGTCGCGGAAGCAGCTTTTATCTTGGCCTCGCGGCGGTCTCGGCCGCTCACCCACCCGGAAAAGCCATTACATTTCGCCATCTGTCTGGCCGTCGTCGTTTGACTAACTTTCCCGCACGGCGCCCACCCCAGTATTTGCTAAGCCAGGATTTTCCGTCACGCGTAAACGCTCTTTATGGTTCTCGTTTCGTGTCTCGCCCTTCCGTTGCTTGCCAAGCCATATGCCTGCTTTTTATCATACCCCAGGTCGCCGTGCACTCGTGATTATCGCCGACTTCAAGGGTGTCTTTCTAAAGGAATCCGGTTGCTTCCCTGTTTTGTCTCCTTTCTCACGATACTTCGCTCGACTAACTCCACGGTATCAAACATACGGAATTCATGGAATCGTTCCGACTTTATCGGTTATAAAAATTCAACAAAACAATGAAATTGTTGGTAGCGTGCTTGAAATAAAAAACGTTGCTTCTCGTACGAAGTGCGAAATTATATGTATAGATGTTACGTAAATCTTTTCTGTAATATGAGTCAAGGTACTTTGTTATAATAAATATATATCAGTTTATATTTAAATTTTGCAATAGGAATTAATAGCTATTCACGAGGTAATTATATGTGAATATTTAAAGAGGAGCTATATATTAGATTATGCGATTAATGAATGCATTCGTAAATCATATTTCAAAATGGTTATTCAATCTCGTATCTGGGCAGAGTAATCCTGTTTTGAAATTCAGAAAAATTGCTCGACGATAGCAAATACCGGTATGAATCAAGATATCCGAGATGTCGAGATAATTTGAACGAGGTTTGACTACCCCAACGTGACGTACTCATAATAATCGCAGCGTAAGTAGTGTCCTCGCGTTAATCCGACAAGCGGATATACAGGTGTTCACCTGTTAATCGGATTTATCGAGTCATACGCGTGGCTCAGGAGAGACCTTCCTTCTCATTTTTCATTAATTCTGAATGTCCAAGAAAAAATATTAGAGGAGAATAAATTTTATTTTCGAGTAGTTCTATCCATGATCGTCCGTGCTTGAAAATATTAATTACAATTCAAATGAAATTACTCAACTTTTATTTTCTTATGATATTTCATAACTGGGAAAATATTTTGCAAAATATATTTATAAATTCGTTTTTCGTTTCGTTTTCGCTTTTCAATTATTCCGATTTGTTTTTCGTTGATCAATTTATTTTGCTAAAATTGGTAAAGTGATTTGNGTTTATATTTAAATTTTGCAATAGGAATTAATAGCTATTCACGAGGTAATTATATGTGAATATTTAAAGAGGAGCTATATATTAGATTATGCGATTAATGAATGCATTCGTAAATCATATTTCAAAATGGTTATTCAATCTCGTATCTGGGCAGAGTAATCCTGTTTTGAAATTCAGAAAAATTGCTCGACGATAGCAAATACCGGTATGAATCAAGATATCCGAGATGTCGAGATAATTTGAACGAGGTTTGACTACCCCAACGTGACGTACTCATAATAATCGCAGCGTAAGTAGTGTCCTCGCGTTAATCCGACAAGCGGATATACAGGTGTTCACCTGTTAATCGGATTTATCGAGTCATACGCGTGGCTCAGGAGACACCTTCCTTCTCATTTTTCATTAATTCTGAATGTCCAAGAAAAAATATTACACGAGAATAAATTTTATTTTCGAGTAGTTCTATCCATGATCGTCCGTGCTTGAAAATATTAATTATAATTCAAATGAAATTACTCAACTTTTATTTTCTTATGATATTTCATAACTGGGAAAATATTTTGCAAAATATATTTATAAATTCGTTGCTATTCAATTATTCCGATTTGTTTTTCGTTGATCAATTTATTTTGCTAAAATTGGTAAACTGATTTGTTTTGATTTAAAATAGAATTGATTTTATTTTCAACCTTTGCGATTCAAATGAAATTACTGAACTTTCATTTACCTGTAATTTTTCATGATTGACAAAATATTTTGCAGTTGCCGTTGCTTTTCAGTCATTTTGATCTGTTTTTCACTGATTGATTTATTTTGATTTAGAATAAAATTTATTTTATTTTCAGCAATTCCACGGTACAAACAAAATATTCTTCTTATCATCATCACTCATCCTAATATATTTATTTATTTTAGTATGGCGCCTAAGAATAATATTTAACAAACGTACTGTATCTACTACTAATAACTGACTTAAGTAGGATATATTAAACTTCTAAGCTTGACATAGAACAGTTGATATGGCAGTTTAGTTATTATGCCAATATTATGCTATTATAAAAGTAGAATAAAGGAGAGAAACCGTATCGACAAAAATTCAACTTTACGACTGAAATACAAATCAGTGATTTGTTTTTGGCTCGCGTCGCTTTTATAATGAATCGTTCCCCAGTTCTAACGTTTTCCCAACAGCCAGTTCTGAATTTGCTCTAAAGAAAGGTGAATCATAATTCAGCCGCGTTACCCCCGCGTGTTGATTCAGCCGCGGACGTGCGGGTTTGGTTTTTCAAGCGATATTGGAAAGTTTTTGAAACGCGAGTTCATCTCCCAGCAGACTCGGGGTCCCCGGTTGATGTATCAGGGGCCGGTCGCACGTTCTCCTCGTTTCTTTCTCGCGACGTGACGCGAAAATTTATTTCGCCCCGCTGACGTCCCGCGGGATCGGTCTCGTTGTCGTCGCGCCGCGCACCGTTGCCTACCTGCTGCTACCCCTGCGGGGCCAAAACCATTGTCTCACGGTGAACTGTTATCGCGCGATTCCCGCTGACAGTTGACCGTTACCAATCGAAATTCGACTCGAAATAATATGGCCAGGATTAATGATACGCGTGAGCCAAATTTTATGCAACTCAATCCTGTGCATTCTTTTTATTCTATTCACTATTATTTCTATTCATTTGCTTTTGCCTACAGTAATTTAAATACTTCTGAATGAAACATGAAATAAAATGAACTTTATTAAATTTTATAATTCAGAAGAAGTAAAAAATTAAACTGTATGACTGTAAGGTATTTTTGGAAGCGAAATCGGGGACAAAGAAGGTGAGAATTATAACAACTCACAAATGGCAAAGAATAATGAAATTCTTGTATTGGATTATGTCATAAATTAGTTATTGTAAGGAAGGAACGAAACAATNGAAACGCGAGTTCATCTCCCAGCAGACTCGGGGTCCCCGGTTGATGTATCAGGGGCCGGTCGCACGTTCTCCTCGTTTCTTTCTCGCGACGTGACGCGAAAATTTATTTCGCCCCGCTGACGTCCCGCGGGATCGGTCTCGTTGTCGTCGCGCCGCGCACCGTTGCCTACCTGCTGCTACCCCTGCGGGGCCAAAACCATTGTCTCACGGTGAACTGTTATCGCGCGATTCCCGCTGACAGTTGACCGTTACCAATCGAAATTCGACTCGAAATAATATGGCCAGGATTAATGATACGCGTGAGCCAAATTTTATGCAACTCAATCCTGTGCATTCTTTTTATTCTATTCACTATTATTTCTATTCATTTGCTTTTGCCTACAGTAATTTAAATACTTCTGAATGAAACATGAAATAAAATGAACTTTATTAAATTTTATAATTCAGAAGAAGTAAAAAATTAAACTGTATGACTGTAAGGTATTTTTGGAAGCGAAATCGGGGACAAAGAAGGTGAGAATTATAACAACTCACAAATGGCAAAGAATAATGAAATTCTTGTATTGGATTATGTCATAAATTAGTTATTGTAAGGAAGGAACGAAACAATTGAAAGAAAACGAATTGCTTCAAGCGAAAAGAACAAGAAACCAAAATAACGTCTCTATAACGTCGCAAAATCATCTTGACATTTAAATTAAAATTAAAAATGGACATGACCACTTACAATTAGTAGAAATATCCGATTATTACAATTTATTATTGATGGAAATTAGAAACATAATTGCAAAAGGCCCATTTTTATCTTATGTGACGCTATATAACATGTAAATACGAGACTAAAGAATAAATGCAGGACATTTATGCCTGCTGTATTTCTTAAAAGAATTTCGCGGGCAGGTTGCTGCAATAGAGAACTGTCCCCGGAAATACAGAACGGATGGTCACCGCAACAATAAGTAACTTTAGTTTTTCGAGGTGGGTTAAAATATATCCTAGCATGTACAAAAGCTGGGCAAAAGACGGGACAGTTTTCAACTCACGTAAACCCAACGAGTTACTAGAAAAATAAAAGGATACAAGAGAAACTAGCAATGTATTCTTTTCTAATCCTATAATAGATTCTTATCTTTCATTTCTTAACCACACCCTTGGTCGTTAAGTCGTACGAGACACTTAGCACCTCTCGGCTGGTGATACTTGGTATCGTTCACACGTACTCGACGCGAGTTCGACGAATCGAAATGAAGGTACGCGCGTTCGTGTTCTCGCAACAGTCGATTTCCATGAGCAGGTGTGGAAAACGGACGGGCAAGGTTGTCCCGCGTGGCTGGTTCAAGGTTGGTTGCTCGTCTCGAAACGCGAATGCTTCTCGCTGGCGCCAACCTGACGCGTTCACTCTCCTCGTTTTGCTTCCTGCGCGAAAATTGCGTATACCTACTAAAAATATATCTACTGACTATTCCTTTTAACGAGACTACCTGGCTTGTATAACAATCCATTAGACATGACGTCATACGGATTCTTCTATCTTTTAACTTACATTTCGTGAATTAGTATAAAACATTGGACGCAATCCTTATTACCCTTAAATCTTCTGGTCACTGTTTGAACAAGGTTTACGTAGCTCACTTTGTTTATGTACCAGAACTGAATTGAAGACTAATTAGAATAAATACTTTATTGGCCGTACCTTCTTTAAAGAAGTTTGTCGATTAAAGAGATTAAAAGTGGAAATTCGATTGAAAGTTGAGTAACTTGTTTAACAGGGGAACAAAATTGAAAGCGTAGCTAAGTGGCCGGGATAAGGCTTGGAGCGGTTTGCAAGGAATTCCAATAAATGTTTGCCGGCAAACTTCAACCTCTATCTCGGATCTAATCCGAAACTGTTCGGCGAGAAGTTCTAATTTACCTAAACTAACGTGGCCGTTCGAAGAGACAGAAAGAAAGTTTGCCCGAACGCGGCGACGCTGTTCGTCGCAATAACTGTACCAATAATCTCGGCGAGTTTACGCCGCGGCGCCCGGCAAGAAATCCGCCGCCGCCGCCGCCGCCGCCGCGAGTAGGAGAGCTGCTGCTCCGCGATAATTAGCCGGTTTGTCTCGAACGCTTTTTACCTCCATCGCCGAGAGAGAAAGGTTAAGTGCACCGTTAGCGAGTTCAGATTTTTGCGTCGCACACCGCGCGGAGATGGCTAAAAAGACTATCGTCGGCACGTTTGTTCAGCCGCGCCGGACGAAACGATCCCACCGACTTTCTACTACGGACTTTCTAACGCGTCTCACGCTTTGAAGTTCGGAACTAGCCTCCTTGGTTATCGGATTAACCGGTTACAAGGAAATAAACGCTCGTGTTCATTCCTAGAGTTTTTGCCAACCGTACTTTGCCCAACGTGAACATCGTTCGGGGAGAAATTAAATTGAGTTAGCTCGAGTCCACCGATCGATTAAAATTAATTTAGTAATGCTTGGTCATATTTATAAATTGAAAGATATTCAATTTATCAGGAGGTTCTAGCTGTTTCGTTGGTATATGGAAATAGAATGATCAAATGGGAGACTTGTGATTAGGCGATTGTGTGTGAGGGGAAGAAAGTGAATGAAAGAGTTGCTCTTTCTTCTATCGGTATGACGCACACTCTCTCTCTTTCACTTAGTCATTCACACAGAAATTCTTGCAATTCCGAACTATGCTTCCTCTATCTTTCATGAAATAATGAAAAATTCTCTCTCGTCGTAATAGACTTTTACAATAATGTATTTCGCTTCGAAAAATTAATATTATAAACAAATAATTAGAGTCGAGTTAACACTAGAACTATCGATTTTCTTTTATACATGCATTTCTCCATTCAAAACCAGTTATTTTGAGTGGTTTGATAGTTCTAGTGTTAAATATCTAAGCCTGTACTTAGATAAGAAATGTTTGTATAACGAACACTGCACACAAACCTTAAAGAAAGCATCTGCGGACGTTAGAAAAATTTACTCAGCGTTCAACGAGCGATCCACCATGCCGAAAGAAAGCAAAAGGCTCCTCTTTCTATTATATCAAAGACCCACAATTTTTTATGCACCTGGGATCTAAAACAAAAACGAACTAATTCAAATTTCACATTATTAAATTATAACAATGGAAAATTTGTGGAAAATCGATGGATTGTATTTGTTAAAATACGATTCCGCACAAAGATCGGCAATTTAACTACGACAAATTGTTACAACTGTTTAAGAATGTAGCTCTGAACCCGAGATTGGAAACATGAAAGTTTCAGTGGTTGGAAACTCTGCTTGCACGGGCGTTATCAATATTTAATCTTGATAAAAAATGAATAAATACAAATGCTGCATATCAGAGGCGATAAATCGAGCGGCGAAAGATTGTTCACGCGTAATTGAATACGATCGGTGCTGCAGATTTATCTTTCATCGGGGTTAATACGTGCGCGGATCCCGTGAAAATTCGAGGTTATTTTCCGGGCGCTTAACAATCCTCGTTTCCCCGATTGATATCAATTATACGACTATTGAATTCGCAAATACCTCGCAAATGTTTTTCTCTAGCGAAATAAAAATTGTCGATCATGC
This sequence comes from Ceratina japonica, assembly GCA_019453355.1. NCBI lineage: Eukaryota > Metazoa > Arthropoda > Insecta > Hymenoptera > Apidae > Ceratina > Ceratina japonica. The sequence continues at coordinate 19,189 of SMSR01010722.1, read as the reverse complement.
CAACGATACGACACTGTAATTTAACAAGTTTAGAAGTTGCTTCGCCAATTGCCGTTTATATTTATTTATTTATTTATTTATTTATTTATTTTCCGTTCTCCTTATTGTACCAAGAGATTGTTTACTGTAACTTACTCCTGACTATCATTAACATTCAAATTCTGTCAGCCATGCAGCACGTGTGTAAAAAGGTGTGATTTCCCGATGTAATAAAACTTTAATCTTTTGCATCATTACCTCTGCACCTTAATTGCTATAATTACAACACAGCTCGTCATTAACTTTCTTGAGCAAACTGACAATGACAAATTGCACTCGTCAGAGATTATTGAGAGTTGAAGCTTTCTATCAGTGAAATATAGTATATATTCATACTGTTTGAAATTGTTGCAAATGTATTAACATTGTGTTGAAATTGAAGTTGAAGAATAGAATTGTAATAATTTTGTTAAAGATTGATACTTATTATTTATAATAACAAATTATTTGAGCAACGAAATGTTGGGTTTCTATATCAACCTATCCTCTTAAAATTAAGAAAATTAAATTTCTATCTGAGCAGTGGTGACTGGAAATAAATTGCAGTCCAAGTTTAAATTGAAAAAAGTATAATTATTTATATAATAATTAAACAACTAGTCAGATACATAAAATTCAAATTCTACTGCAAGCAATAAATAATTTTGTATTGAAACTTGTAATGACTTGGGTAACACTGTGAATTTCATCTAGTTTTCTCGAGCACTTTCAATGGAAGAGGGATCTTCCGGTTTACTTCACTAAATTAATCGTTTCACCTGTCAACTGTCATTTACATTGTATTCAAAATCCCATTGGAGCAGAAGTTGACTGTTTCGCAAGACACTGATCCCGCAGCCCATGCACAGCGTTGTCAATAGCCCTTTCCTTAACCCCTTCGGGTAAACCATCTACTCATCACGCTCGATCGAGCAGAAGCCAGTAGCTGTCGTCAAGGATAACCGGGATTTAGCGCAACGGGCTACCGCTTCGTCCTCCTTTTCCCGCCGAATCGATCCTATCCAGTCAAAGACAAACGGCATTCGGGACGTCTAGTCTAAACAATGTTTTCAATGTCTTTACCCGTTAACGGCGAACCCACCGCCAAAGGGTCTCTCTTGACCCGTTACAAAATACCTTCACCTATACAACAAATTATCTACCTTCTCGTCTGACTTCTATTTTCGTACTACACTCCAATTATATCCTCTTACTTCCATTTTCTTCTATATTGCTCTCATTAAATCGTTATCGTTAGCCGTAATAAAATATATTTAGAACCTATAATACTATTAATTTTTATTTTAAAATAGTCTCCTACTTCTGTCCTATAATAATAGTAGCAAGTGAAAAACGGGAATTCTTATTAAATAGTTGCGAAAGTGGAAAGCTTTCAATTAAAATTAATGATTCATGACATCCCTCATTCGTTTTGACACATCTTTAACTTTTTAGATTAACCAAATTATTACGAATTATAATTATTTTATAATATCTGGTAAAACATCCACTAAAATCTTTTTGAATAACAAACAATGATATGACTGAAACGATTTTAATAACTATGAGCACATATGAGTGAAATTTCTATGTTGAAATACAATACAATAGTTGGAATACAAATTACACTTCAGAAGTTGGTAATAAAAGAGGAAACAATACGTGGGAAAACGCCGACTAAAATGTTTTTGTACAGAAGTTTCCCGGCGCGAATCCTTCAATTCAGGTAAACCGAATTTCCCTGGTAAATGAAGAAGCGAGAAATTTCGAGCGAAATTCTTGAGCGGCGCGCCGGATTTTTATTGGACGCGATATTGCGTTACGGTTACACGGTAGGTGTTTTTGTTCCGTACACTTTACCGCGTGGATCGTGTTTGGTCCGTCAAACAGTTATTCCGGATACAAAAGTCGATCCGCGGCGCAATCGATGTGGCAATAAAAATGGGAGGGAAAATACGCGAGCGAGTGCATTTACAATGGTTCCCGCGGAGTTTTCGCGTCGGGAACGTTCGAATAATAGATTATCCTTTGTGCGAGCGAACAAGAGGCACCGATTGCCGTTCCCGTTTATACGTCGAATTAAATACCAGAAGGAAAAGACCAATTACTCGCGCAAAACCGTGATACCGATCCTTTTTCCACCGTTTCGTTTTTCCTCGCCGATTTCCGAGCTATCTCAATAAAATACCCGCTTCCTATATTTCGGGACGATCTTCAGCCGCCGCATATGAAATCCAAATATTGGAACGATGTAATTGTGCCGAGTGTCGGCAAATTCTAAAAACTCATTCGATCCGTGGGATATTTTCATCAGCCGTCTAGAAATATTTTTCTTCCCCACAGTGATTAAACTTTTCTTCGCTATGTTTGAACTTCTCTTTTTCTAATTGCTCTTTTCATTTACGTGGATTTTATCTTTATTCACTGAAACGGAAAAAGGGAAGCTCATAATCAGTCTTATTTAATTAGATTATGCAATTTCAAAGAGTTATCATTTAATTGTGCGATGTTCCTATTTTTAGAATCAAAATTAAAAAAGAACTAAATCTATATGAATATTTGTATTATTCTCTGAACATTCTAAATCCTAATTAGCTTTGGAGAATTTTGTAGTCTGTCTATTTAAAGTGAAACTTAATTTAGTTAATTAGTGAAAATTCTTATTAGTGCATGAACACCGCAGTCTAGTTAGCATACATAAAATAATAATAAATTATCTACTAGTTTTTGCATTAATTCGTTTAAAACTGTTAGTAAATTATAGTTTTAAAAATGAAATCAGCTCGATCTAATAATCATTCTAACATTCACGCAGAAATGTACTTATAATTGATAGGTTCTTATCTAGAAGAACGTCTGAATGTGTCGCAGNTTCTTATTAGTGCATGAACACCGCAGTCTAGTTAGCATACATAAAATAATAATAAATTATCTACTAGTTTTTGTATTAATTCGTTTAAAACTGTTAATAAATTATAGTTTTAAAAATGAAATCAGCTGGATATAATAATCATTCTAACATTCACGCGGAAATGTATTTATAATTGATAGGTTCTTATCTAGAAGAACGTCTGAACGTGTCGCAATTTGTGGATGTGTGCGTGTGTACGTGGGTTCGAGATCGAATGAGTTATCTGTACGTGTTCCACGTCGCGGTAGTCGTGCGAGGGATTTCTCCGTCCGTGGAAACAAAATAAAGGTTGACAAATACTCGTTTTTCTGGGTCGGGGTCCTGCTCGAGATTCTTTGGGGCTCGCGAAAGGAACAGATTGGACCGTGGATTGGTTTACGAGCGCGTAAATAAAAAGATATTTTTGTATCTCGGCGTGGTACGTGTCGCAGGCTACTCAACCTGGATCACGGGGACAAAATGTTCGTTCGCTAGTGAAAAATGGCTTGTAAAACTGCCGCGCGAATCGTTTATCGATGTACAGTGTCCGGAAAAAATATCGACCCTACTTTGACAACCAACCCCGTACAATGGATACCGGATAAATAATGAAAAAACGATTTGGTGGGGAACTTCGAAACACAGGTCGGACGATTGCCGGTTTAGAAACAGGGGGATTTTCTCTTATCGAAAGGGGAGCAGAAATGTCTGTCGAAATGGCTGTGAATGATATATAAGAAATTAAAAGGAAATGAAGTATCTGAGAAATTATATACCTACAGCTTTATTTTAGTATATTCTCATCGTCATGTTAAACCGATGGAATCTCTTTTAATTTCACTTTCCAAGCAATGATCGTCGAATAGTTTTTTTTTTAGAGATAGATAGGTCTGCGAATGAGTACTATATCCGGCTGAGCAATTACGCGTATTAAGCGTTTTTATCGCGACACGTCCGTAGCTTTTGTTGGCGCCTAGTTAATAAATGCGCGCGCGATTTCACTGGCCCGAAATCGTCCGGATTACGCCGCGCCATTACGTTAACTGCCTTGTTATTAGCTTTTTAAACGACGGGTGTAACAAGCGTGGTTACAGCATCAAACAGCGACCGTGAACCTTTCCTGTTTATAGTTTACCTGATTCCTCGTTCAATATGCCATATACGAATAAGTATAGTAGTTAATTTGATATATTTTGCATAGAAATTAAATTAATAATTGATTAAAAGAACCGAAAAAATATCCTCATACAGGGACAAAAAGTGTATTCTTGTAAACTTATATTTTGCATATTTTTGACAAAATAAAGCAAAAAACGTCGAAGTATTGCGGTCTTAATTGAGATTTTAATTTAACCGTTGAGTACATAAAAGGAACATGAAATCGGAGAATTACATTCGTGTAATTGTGTTTTTAATCGAGTCATTAAATACATAAAGGAGAACTTAATATAAACTAAGGTATATAAAGCAGCGTAAAGCACTTTAGAAATGGCTGTGACGCGTTTCTCAAAATCGGACGCGGAAGTGAAACGCAAACCGGGCTACGCCCCACGGAAATATCTCTTTATTATGTGTATTCTCCATTTTTAATGAAACGCTCTATACTCAGAAGCTCCATTGTTCTACGCCTCTCCGTTTTCAATACCGTTAATGAAATTTTCCCGTCGCTAAATAGAACGCAATGTTTCATATTTTCTGATCTTAAAAAGAATCGTACTGCGCGACTGCACGAGAGAAACTGCGTTTGCCGTTTTCGTATAAACTAAAGCAAATGAAAAATGCGAGTGGAAAGAGTGGATTTCGTTTGACGCGGCAGAAACACGCAGGTCGTTCGTCGAACACTTGGCCATCGAAATACAATAGTAGTTGGCTCGTCGAGCAAACGGTACGAAAGCTTCGAACTTTCTTCGGCATTCCAATGAAGCAGTTTTCGAGCCCTCTGATCGGAATACAAAACCGCTCGCAAGTTGTTCGAACGAGATTGCAAATTAGGAAGCAACATTTTCTCTATTTTTCTAAAAGATTTTCTCCCCTTCTGTTACACTAACTGCAAAAGTTTTATATAAAAATATTATATACTTTCTATTTTATTTCTATTCTAGGACTAATGCCTAGTACAAAGAAAATATAGTAAATGTTTATAACTAATGCTCTTGTTTACGCATAAAAACGTATTATGTAAAAATATTATGTAAAAATGTATTAAACACTTCTTTCTTTGAAAAATAAAATGTATAAATGATCGAAGAAATGTCTATCTAAAATACATTTTCTTAACTGACACTATAAATATATTTTATACAAAAATTATATTTTTTATATAAAAAATCAGCACTTATTACGAGTATAGTTTTTTAAGCTTGATCAAACTGGAAAAATATATGGAATAATCCAGTTAAAACAAAAAGAAAGTATCAAATGAAAAGCGTCCACGAGGATTTTGCATAAAGATGGAATAGCCAGTTACATAACCGTTCTCTCATTGATGGGTGAACGGGTTTAGGTCGATTAACATAACAAGCTGGCCGTTTGTTCGCTTCCTAACGGGTGTATACCGAGGCTCTATCGAGGCCATCGTGATAAAGCTACCTCGAAGCTACTTGTTGTCGGGGTTGAAGTGTCGGTTTCCCTTCAGAGAGAGAACGAACTGGACCTCGTACCTGTCAAAGAAAACCTCTGATCTCGCTCGGCCAACCAACAAGCACTTCTTCAATCGACTTCCGGGTTTCAATTATTAGTCCATCAATTTCAATCCAAGTTTCTATATTTTATACCTTCCTTATATTTTACTTCAAATTGAATTATCTATGATTTTTGCAATTGATATTTCATTTCGCAAATATACCCAACGAATAAGCAGTCAAAGAAATTTTTGGAATTACTATTTTGTTGTATAAAGGAGCATAAATAAACTATCCCAATGCTTTTACAATTACTATTTCATTTTATAGTGTTTTGCAATTCTTGATCAATAAAAACAGATGAAATATTTAAACTGCAGATTTTCATGTAAAATAAACGTTGTTTCACTCATATAAATTAATGATATTACAATCTGTCCTAATGTTTTCCTATTGCTATAATTCTTGATCTTCAAATTAACAATACCTTGTGCTAATTGTTGCACAGGAAGTTGAAACTAGAAGAACGATTTTTCTAGCTATTCTCAGGGAACACTGTATCGAAATTTATGCTAAACCAACAAGAGTTGCGGTAGCCCGGGACCGAACGTCCGTTGATCGGTTCGAATGTAGAGCGAGAGGAGCACGAAACCTCTCATCTCCGGGCGTTTATGGTAATCGACGCGAGTACTTTAATTCCTCGGAGCTTAGTTTCCTATTAGTGGTCTCCAAGTTTCGGAAGAAGAAGCTAATAGGATTGGTGGTTTCATTGGCGAGCTTGATGCTCCTGGATACCCTTAACCCGTTTCAATTCGAGAAACACGCTCACGATTTACATCATAATTGTGTTATCTATTAGTCGTTTTCATTTAAAACAAAATGTATACTAAAAAGTCTTCTTAATATCAACAATAGTAATCGTCCGTTTCGTACCTTTCGTATATTTGGTGAAAATATAGTTACAATACACTTACATTATTTCTATGTATGTACAATAGTTGTCAGACTGTATATTTGTATGCAAAATAAAGAATTTATGGTATTAGCTAAATAAGTGCATTTTAGATGGTCGTCATAGTTAATTTACCATTTAGAAATTTCTCTTCCATAATCTCTTTCACAATTCATCCACAATTCGTTAATTCTTAATTTATGAAATAAAATATCCACTGCAAAAATCTTTTTAATAATCCACCGATTTTATGTTTATTTATAAACGAAAATACCAACAACAACTGTTATCGTGTTCGATTATTACTTTCGTTTGTATTCGAATAGGACGGGAATCAGGGGAAACGTGATCGAATTGCATAGAACAGGGAAACGGGGTAACGTCGATTAAATATGGACCCCGTGTTTAACCCAATTCGGTGGTCACGGGGACAACTGTGCTCCCTATCGCGATTCGTGCATTGTGCACGGGGGCCTTAAGCGGCTTAAATATTCAAGGCACGCGCAGCTGCTGGGAGCCATTCGCGTGGCGCACGTGTGCCGTCCGTCTTAACGTATCCACCACCCTAAAAAGGGCTCATCCGTGGGGGAAGACGACGATATTTCAACCCAAAAATTGCTCCACATATTTCAGATNATACCCTTAACCCGTTTCAATTCGAGAAACACGCTCACGATTTACATCATAATTGTGTTATCTATTAGTCGTTTTCATTTAAAACAAAATATATACTAAAAAGTCTTCTTAATATCAACAATAGTAATCGTCCGTTTCGTACCTTTCACCCTTGAAAAGGGGTGGTATATTTGGTGAAAATATAGTTACAATACACTTACATTATTTCTATGTATGTACAATAGTTGTCAGACTGTATATTTGTATGCAAAATAAAGAATTTATGGTATTAGCTAAATAAGTGCATTTTAGATGGTCGTCATAGTTAATTTACCATTTAGAAATTTCTCTTCCATAATCTCTTTCACAATTCATCCACAATTCGTTAATTCTTAATTTATGAAATAAAATATCCACTGCAAAAATCTTTTTAATAATCCACCGATTTTATGTTTATTTATAAACGAAAATACCAACAACAACTGTTATCGTGTTCGATTATTACTTTCGTTTGTATTCGAATAGGACGGGAATCAGGGGAAACGTGATCGAATTGCATAGAACAGGGAAACGGGGTAACGTCGATTAAATATGGACCCCGTGTTTAACCCAATTCGGTGGTCACGGGGACAACTGTGCTCCCTATCGCGATTCGTGCATTGTGCACGGGGGCCTTAAGCGGCTTAAATATTCAAGGCACGCGCAGCTGCTGGGAGCCATTCGCGTGGCGCACGTGTGCCGTCCGTCTTAACGTATCCACCACCCTAAAAAGGGCTCATCCGTGGGGGAAGACGACGATATTTCAACCCAAAAATTGCTCCACATATTTCAGATATCACCTACAGAAATCACATTAAATCATGTGAAAAACTAACGAAGAATTCAACCAGACTGCGAATATTTATGTGGAATCAATATCAACAATTTGCTTTATTTTGTATTCATTTTATTTTTTATTATATTTTTCATATTAGTTACAATACATGAAATTTGGATTCACATTTCTTTCGCTGTTCAAAAATATCAGTAGTACTTCCAGTCTCAAAATAAATAAATAAATAAATAAAATAAAATTTTTAACTCTCTCTCTTGTGTAAACAAAAATAGTGAAAGCTTGTACACAAACCGAAAACTGAAAATTTTGTGTGCAGAAACAAAATAAAAATATAAAAGCATTACATAAAATGTTTTCGTTCTAACAATAAGTTTTGCTCATATAAGGTAACAGTATCTATAACGTATATAACATATAAGTTAATAGCTAGTTAACTACTATAAATTATTTATCAATTCGTCAAAAATGACAATGGCAATCCTACTTTCGGCAGCAAAAGTTACGCAGCATCAACAATATTATAGATAGACTGTAATCATTTTAAACAGATTAATTTATGTTTCTTGTCTGAACGAAATATTCTTCTATCTCGAAATATCTTCTATCCTAGATTCCAACTAGATATCTGAGAACAAATCATGGATCGTAGCACTCGTTCATGAAATAATCGTAAAAACAGACGCAATCGATTTGCATATTTTCAAAGAAAACTGTCAGAGCGGACGCGTGAGAGTATCAGAAGCCGAGGGGAGTGTGCGACTGGAGGAGGTGAGAGGCGTGAAAATATCGACTTAAAGATTGAATTAATATTCAACGAGTCGGTCGTCCAAAGTCCAAACAGTTCCGATCACTTTGACACGGCTCGTTACGTAAATTCCAGTCGAAGATGTCAGCCGACGATAAATCCCCCCGGCCGCGAAATCCCATGCACTTGTCGTATCGTTATTCACGAGGATAAAATTCCGCGAGGGACGAGAGGAAAGTATCTTTGCTTTACGTAACGGCCATGAAATCCCCTGCGACGGAAACGAATCTCGACTGAAACCGATAAACAACCGGACGCTTGGTAAATAATATGCGACTGACAACCCAGTTCTCTCGAGCTCGAGATAACTATTAATCCGTACTCTTTTGACTTCAGACAGAAGATTCGAGCTGAGGAATAATTATGACCGTCTGCGACGTCTCTTTGTTTGAAACACATAAAAATTGCACGTTTGAAACTATCATATAAGAATATTGGGAATTGAGAGAATTATCCAATATTTTGTAAAGAAAATCAATTTTTCCTATTATTAACAGGATTTTGTATTAAACTTGACTGGTATCCTATTTGGTGTCCCTGAACCTTAATTTCGAATGTTCATACATAGCTCGTGTGTCTAATTATTTCCAGTCACAAATAATTCATTTTCTCGTTGCAGTAAGCATCGAAAATTAGTTTGAACTAATATCTACTTCATGTCTCACATAGTCAAGACAAATATCCCAATTCCTGCTCACATCTCAGTTTCTACTCACTGGCGTTTTCCTCCAATTTTATATATCATTTAAAAGTAGAAGATGAAACATCCACCTTAGTGCGCGCTTTAACAATTCTCAGTAAAACGTTTTTAATATTCCTCTTCGCTTGATTGACACAATTTCGTAGTTGAAAAGCAGAGGAGGAGGAGGCTCTCGTCGTGAAAGGTCGCGAAAGTAAATACTATGAATGGTCGGTTGGTTCTGGCAACGCGGGAGTGGAATTCTTGCAGTCACGTGGAACGAACCGCTCGGTGAATTAATTACGACGGTTGGGTAATTACCGAACGGGCTTGGTCTCGTGATACTTTTGCCCCTTCCGATGGAGAGCTCTTTTGTTCAACGTAGAAAACCGACGGGGTCCACAAACTAACGAAAATATCGAGATTAGAATTGATCGCGAGGAAACTGATAATGGGAAATTTAATTAGAATTCATCAAAAGTCTATTGGAAGTAATTGTGGTCCAATTATGGTTCAATTAAATTTCACAGCAAAATTCTGTTAATGTTGATTAAAAACAAAAATGCAATGCGGAATAATTGTGATGTTGATCGTATTAAATAGACGAATAAGTTACGGCCATTAATTTTGATCCTATGTAAAGTATATAAATATAAAATTATATAAATATTATAATAATATAAAGAATTGACTATTTTATGTACAATACGTTTACGACTTCTTTCTATATATTATATCTAATGTATTTTATAATTATTTGTCAATAAACAGAGGTTTCTAGTTTGAAACGAAGTTGAACAACTGAGACGTTCCCGAGGTAAATTGAATTTGCGTTGGGAACCGGTAAATTAGCAATCCTGCGCGGCTCGTCTTTGGTCTCTCCCGATTAATAAATTCCCTCAGCAGAATGGTATCCACTTATCAAGAAAGTGTTTCGAGTTTTCCCCGGCGCAACGGAACGCGGACCAATGAGAGACGAACTCCGGCTAAAAGCAAAGTTCTCGAACTGTGTATATATGTTGGCAAAGGAGTTAGACTAATGTTCGTTCTCGAGGAGCTTCCACGGCCGGGCCGGAAGTCGCTCAAAAATCCTCGCTACGGCAATCGCCAACTTCATTGGTTTAATCCATTCGGTGAATCCATTAGACTGGCTTATCACTCGATCGAGCTTATCGCTGTTCGACGACCGATTCGTCGACTGTTTATCAAACAAGTTCGACCGGCTTGTCTAATCGAAGTTAACTCGGTTTCAAATGGACTGTTGAGTTATGAGTTAAGAAAAACTCTTTTTACGGAATCTCGAAGGATGTACAGGTATTTCAAACGATTTTTGAACGTGCGAGTGAAAATGGTCCAAAATCGTTTGAAGTATCTGTACATGTCGTACGAAAATCTATTGTCTCTACAAATTGAGATAGAGGCTCAAGGAGCACTGTACTCTGTACATATTGTGAATTCCTCTAATACTTGAAGTGCATTATAATGTTTATGTCGAGAACGAAGCCTTGTCTATAGATAGAGCACTTAAACATCTTTGGAAAAATCTCTCGTAAACAATCAATTTGCCGTGGAACCTCCTTCGTACAACATCCACTAAACGTCTCTACGTGACGGCTGAAACGAAACAAGTAGAAACACTCGTCTAACAGTCCATTATATTGAGAGTTCTCGACATTATTTGTAACAACAGAACGAAGTTATCCACGGTTAAACTTTATAGCCTTTATTATTCTATTGTTTTTATATGTAATACATCATTCAACAAATAATGATTATTTATTATTGGAACAAACATATGTAGAATTTAAAGTGATAATAGTTCCGAACGTAACTCCCTATCTGTGCATGTTTCTCGTGCAAATCGGTTATTGCTTCCGAACTGACAATCGCGTACGCATTACTAGAATTCAAATGTGTACGTGCGACTGAAATTACCCTCAGCAGAGTCAAGATGCTTTCAACAGAATCTGGAGTTTCAGTGGTACCCAAGTCAGAAGTTTCCTTTTAGTAAAACTGTCGCGTTAGAAGTAGCATAATTTCGCCAACCTGTAACAAAACAAAATGAAACAAATTAGTACTTTATGAAAAAATAAATTGTGGAATGGAACGTATTTAATTATTTACACGTGTACTATAGCACAACGTTTTAGTATGCAAATCGGAAATAAAAAATATTCAGATTGGAATTGAATAGTGCGGCCTGTATCGGAAGCGGTGAAAAGAAAATTTGAATGGCATAAAAGAAGATCCCGCGACTTCTGTCCGTTTATTCGCCCACAGCGAAACAAAATCTTGGTGAATGCACGCGCGTGCATGTAAAAATCTTTGTTCCGCGCGGCGGTGGCATTTATTGTCCGGTCCGCCTCAATTCATCGGATAGGGACACACAACGCTCGTAATCCGCGCGGCTCGTCGACGAGTTTTAACCGTCGACGGAGACGCGTTTTGTTTCCCAGTGACGTGCGTGCATTATTCGCGCGTCCACGTACCTAGATTCCAAGCGTTTTAGTTTGTTAGAAACTGTGAGAGTTCAAACGGATTTCGGGTGCCAGTCTTCCTTTTTCCCCAAAGATTTTCAGACCTTTGCAATTAGACCATTCATCCATTGTTTAATTCAATGCAAATTCTATTTCTCTTATTACCACAACTTATTCCTTGCGGATTTACTGATACCGTAGCAAACATTCTCGAAAAGATTATCAACACCAGCTGTAAATATTTGCGATACTAAACAGGTTTAATCGTACGACTCGGCATGCGGACGATAATGAATATGCACTTTGGGAAAACGCGCATAACTATCATTATATTTAGAAAGGTGTCATAACTGTTGAGAACCATCCACTTGGGATCTGTTTAGAAGATTCCCTCATGCATTATTCATTTACAACCTCTCACGTCGTATCGCGGAATATTTATCACCGGTTCTAATCAAATGTTGCAACTATTTCAACTTGTCAACTGCATTTCAATATACAGTTTTGTAATGTTGTTCCGTTTGCTGCACTATATTGTCAGGCCACCGGAGGGATTTTAGTTCTAAGGTGGAAAGGTATCTTTCTAAGATTTCCCCTCCATCAACAAAAAAAGGGCCAGTTTCGAGTTCACCAGAGATTGTCTGTTCTAAATAAATTAACTCAACTTGATCAATTATTTAATACATTTCTAAAGCGTACGAAAATTTATATATCAAATTAAAACAAATTAATAATAGATTAGAAAAATAACTAAAAAACTTAATAAAATACATAAACAACATTTATTTAAATCTGAGAGGTACTGTTTTTATTAAATTTCACTATATTCTGGAAAACATAGTTACCGACTTGTCAATCAAGGATTAATTAGATTTTCTATGAAGAGTCATGTCTCGGTATTTCATGAACATGTAACATATAAATATATCTGACTCTCTGGTCGACGGTTTTCATTAGGAGGTCGTCGAAAACCGCAAACGAGCGAAATATCGAACTATTCTAATTGCTGCATCGAATGGTAACCTCAAACAATGCAGATTCCTCTCGATAAACAATTTCCAACCCCTTATTGCGTCGATTGAACTTTCCGTTACGAACTCGAGCAATTAAGTCATTTCAAACTCGATCAACCGTGAGTAGTTATCACCGCAGTTGTTTCTACCGTTCATTATCAACTATAATATGTTATTATTTATAATGATACATCTATAATAATGATATATCTATATACTAAATATGATATATATTCATTTATACTACATTTGAATTGAACATTTTAATGAAGCTACTCGACATTCTTTGGGTTACTTCATGGCCGGTTGGCTTGCCTTAGCTTGTCTTAAAAATCCAACTAAGGGCCATTGTTGGACAATGTCCATTGAATTCATCCATAGACGATCATCCGGCGTTAAAAATACGAAAGCATTGCAAGATTCGAACGGGAAACGAGCGCCTTTTCTCATCCGTGGCACTCGACTGCGACGCGACGCAGCAGCTCCTCCTCGTTGACACAGTCTGGGCCCGGTTATGAGCTGACTCGAATGCCGACGCACGTGCATGCGATATAATCGATGTCGAGACGATTAGGCTCCACTCACACTAGCATTCGTGACTGATCAAATCGAAATTCGGATAAAAATTAATTTTGATATTTATGTGCTCTGGGAAGTACTGCATTTTTTGCAATTGTAAATCCTTTCTTCTATTCGACTTAGTCTGGTAAAAAATTATGATTTGAGGGTTCTTCAAACAGTGGAACTTAAATTTTCTGAATTTCTCAAGTTGTTCAGACTTTTGACTGAAGTATATAAAAGAACAGTTTATTTTGAAGTAATTTATTTCAATGAGGTTACGAAATAAGATGTTTGAAATAATTCATTATTCAAGAATTATGTGAATATTTAGGGTCAATCAGGCAAAGCAGGGTTACTCTATAGTCCTGCAACTGAATACTCAATACTGCGAATGATAATTTTTAATATTTCTACNCACTTATCAAGAAAGTGTTTCGAGTTTTCCCCGGCGCAACGGAACGCGGACCAATGAGAGACGAACTCCGGCTAAAAGCAAAGTTCTCGAACTGTGTATATATGTTGGCAAAGGAGTTAGACTAATGTTCGTTCTCGAGGAGCTTCCACGGCCGGGCCGGAAGTCGCTCAAAAATCCTCGCTACGGCAATCGCCAACTTCATTGGTTTAATCCATTCGGTGAATCCATTAGACTGGCTTATCACTCGATCGAGCTTATCGCTGTTCGACGACCGATTCGTCGACTGTTTATCAAACAAGTTCGACCGGCTTGTCTAATCGAAGTTAACTCGGTTTCAAATGGACTGTTGAGTTATAAGTTAAGAAAAACTCTTTTTACGGAATCTGGAAGGATGTACAGGTATTTCAAACGATTTTGGAACGTGCGAGTGAAAATGGTCCAAAATCGTTTGAAGTATCTGTACATGTCGTACGAAAATCTATTGTTTCTACAAATTGAGATAGAGGCTCAAGGAGCACTGTACTCTGTACATATTGTGAATTCCTCTAATACTTGAAGTGCATCATTATAACGTTTATGTCGAGAACGAAGCCTTGTCTATAGATAGAGCACTTAAACATCTTTGGAAAAATCTCTCGTAAACAATCAATTTGCCGTGGAATCTCCTTCGTACAACATCCACTAAACGTCTCTACGTGACGGCTGAAACGAAACAAGTAGAAACACTCGTCTAACAGTCCATTATATTGAGAGTTCTCGACATTATTTGTAACAACAGAACGAAGTTATCCACGGTTAAACTTTATAGCCTTTATTATTCTATTGTTTTTATATGTAATACATCATTCAACAAATAATGATTATTTATTATTGGAACAAACATATGTAGAATTTAAAGTGATAATAGTTCCGAACGTAACTCCCTATCTGTGCATGTTTCTCGTGCAAATCGGTTATTGCTTCCGAACTGACAATCGCGTACGCATTACTAGAATTCAAATGTGTACGTGCGACTGAAATTACCCTCAGCAGAGTCAAGATGCTTTCAACAGAATCTGGAGTTTCAGTGGTACCCAAGTCAGAAGTTTCCTTTTAGTAAAACTGTCGCGTTAGAAGTAGCATAATTTCGCCAACCTGTAACAAAACAAAATGAAACAAATTAGTACTTTATGAAAAAATAAATTGTGGAATGGAACGTATTTAATTATTTACACGTGTACTATAGCACAACGTTTTAGTATGCAAATCGGAAATAAAAAATATTCAGATTGGAATTGAATAGTGCGGCCTGTATCGGAAGCGGTGAAAAGAAAATTTGAATGGCATAAAAGAAGATCCCGCGACTTCTGTCCGTTTATTCGCCCACAGCGAAACAAAATCTTGGTGAATGCACGCGCGTGCATGTAAAAATCTTTGTTCCGCGCGGCGGTGGCATTTATTGTCCGGTCCGCCTCAATTCATCGGATAGGGACACACAACGCTCGTAATCCGCGCGGCTCGTCGACGAGTTTTAACCGTCGACGGAGACGCGTTTTGTTTCCCAGTGACGTGCGTGCATTATTCGCGCGTCCACGTACCTAGATTCCAACCGTTTTAGTTTGTTAGAAACTGTGAGAGTTCAAACGGATTTCGGGTGCCAGTCTTCCTTTTTCCCCAAAGATTTTCAGACCTTTGCAATTAGATCATTCATCCATTGTTTAATTCAATGCAAATTCTATTTCATTTTCATTATTAATATTGAAATAAGTTTCTTAAGTTAATTTTATGCTAATTCATTTCAAGTACGACTAATTGCTGTTTTTTGTTGAATATTGTATTGTCATAATGAACTGTGATTCTCTTTAAGATTTGTTATTTCCAAATTAAGAAGACAAAGATTCTCTATTTGTTTGCACATTCAGATATCCATATCCTTGCGGATACCGTAGCAAACATTCTCGAAAAGATTATCAACACCAGCTGTAAATATTTGCGATACTAAACAGGTTTAATCGTACGACTCGGCATGCGGACGATAATGAATATGCACTTTGGGAAAACGCGCATAACTATCATTATGTTTAGAAAGGTGTCATAACTGTTGAGAACCATCCACTTGGGATCTGTTTAGAAGATTCCCTCATGCATTATTCATTTACAACTTCTCACGTCGTATCGCGGAATATTTATCACCGGTTCTAATCAAATGTTGCAACTATTTCAACTTGTCAACTGCATTTCAATATACAGTTTTGTACTGTTGTTTCGTTTGGTGCACTATATTGTCAGGCCACCGGAGGGGTTTTAGTCTCAGGGTGGAAAGGTATCTTTCTAAGATTTTCCCTCCATCAACAAAAAAAGGCCAGTTTCGAGTTCACTAGAGATTGTCTGTTCTAAATAAATTAACTCAACTTGATCAATTATTTAATACATTTCTTAATAACGATAAATTAAATATCTAAAGCGTACGAAATTTTAAATAATATCAAATTAAAACAAATTAATAATAGATTAGAAAAATAACTAAAAAACTTAATAAAATACATAAACAACATTTATTTAAATCTGAGAGGTACTGTTTTTATTAAATTTCACTATATTCTGGAAAACATAGTTACCGACTTGTCAATCAAGGATTAATTAGATTTTCTATGAAGAGTCATGTCTCGGTATTTCATGAACATGTAACATATAAATATATCTGACTCTCTGGTCGACGGTTTTCATTAGGAGGTCGTCGAAAACCGCAAACGAGCGAAATATCGAACTATTCTAATTGCTGCATCGAATGGTAACCTCAAACAATGCAGATTCCTCTCGATAAACAATTTCCAACCCCTTATTGCGTCGATTGGACTTTCCGTTACGAACTCGAGCAATTAAGTCATTTCAA
>SMSR01010703.1:10332-30607 GCA_019453355.1 Ceratina japonica | reverse complement strand
TAAGTGTGTCAATTACTGCGGATGCCCCAAATATTGCGGATTTTTATTAAAATCATTGATTATGAATTTTTTAAACGTATTAGACGAAATAAAAGAAATTCTTTAATTATTTTGTTATTTGATAATAATAATTTCAACAAAATAAATAGCAATAATGAAATTTATAATTAGGGTAAGTGTGTCAATTACTGCAGATGCCCCAAATACTGCGGATTTTTATTAAAATCATTAATTATGAATTTTTTAAACGTATTAGACGAAATAAAAGAAATTCTTTAATTATTTTGTTATTTGATAATAAGAATTTCAACAAAATAAATAGCAATAATGAAATTTATAATTAGGGTAATTGTGTCAATTACTGCAGATGCCCCAAATACTGCGGATTTTTATTAAAATCATTGATTATGAATTTTTTAAGCGTATTAGACGAAATAAAAGAAATTCCTATACCTTGCATAAAAATTCGCAGTAATTAGCACATTTACCCTAATTACTTATCAAACATTTAGCAAAGTTAATTGTGCCGCGTACGTGAATACACATATCATAGGACGTTTGCGATTTGTACATTTCCGAACGCTCAGCCAAGCTGTGTACGTCCCTATGCGTGACCGAACTTGGTGTCACGCTTTTGGCACGCACAGCTGGAAATTAAATCGTAAGGCAAGGGTTTAATTGAACCTATTTTAAACCCGTGAGTTTACTGAACCTCCGACGGGCACGAGATTGAAAAGTATTCTTAATGACTCCCGCGGCGGCGCGGCTGGAAATGTGCTACACGCTCGAACTATTTCAATTAACCGAGGTCTATCGAAGTTCGATTCCCGCCCTAATCGTATGCTCGTCGCCGGGAATCCTTGACCAGTCGGCCCGCTGCAACGACAAGATCAATATGACCCGGTATTAATTAATATTCGCGATCGGCCACTCGGCCGGCTCGAGGGGCTCGTCGTTTTCGAGAAAACTCGACGGTCTGATCGTCCTTCGGGTCGAACCTTCGGCGTGAAACGCTGGCAAGCGGGGAATACAAAGGGAGCGGAGAGCGAGCATCCGCAGACAGACAGACGGAGGAGGATTTCCAGGCAATATCGCGACGGGGAAGAAGCGCGTAGAAAGGAAAATGAGTGAAAGCCGCGAGATTGATGTCGTGCTCATTCCCATCGACGCGCCTCCCCCGTTCCCCGGCTGACTATACCGGCCGGGACAGATTCCAACGGGATAACTTTAACCGGATAAAGACGAATAGTTTTGTTTGCCCGCGATTCTCGCGGTGCACCCGACCGGCTCGGTCGGCGTTCCGCTTCTTTCGCTCATCCCCCTCGGACGGGCGGGTCGCGTTTCCTACGGCCGTTTTATACGACCGGCCCTCGTTTATATAGGTCACGATCGTATTCCCTGGCTCGGAGGGAACGACGACGGAGCCCCGGCACGCTATCCTCCAGAATTCCTCCTTGACCTCCATCTTGCGGCTCGGAATCCCAAAACAACAGAGACACCGTCGCGCGGCTCATCCATCCCCGCAAACCGCGGGACCGTTTAGCAAACTCCACCGACTTCCGTTACCGTCACGATCACGCGATAAACCTTGCCGAAATGTTAATCCACGTCGCCGCCAACTTTATCGGGGCGAAATTACTTAAAACGTTCAATTAACCGGCTCGCTAATTGCTTTCCCATCCCTCCTGGACGATCGCTAATTACTTCGTAATTCCATTCGTTCGCCGGGCGAACGGATTTTTGAATGGATCAGATTTTCGGCGAGGATTGACCCGGCGCGGCGAGCAACAAGAATTTTGTCGGGGCAATCGCGGAGCTGGATACATTCCAGGGTATCCGGTTTGCGCGCGCTTCGCTCTTCTTCTACCCCGACACAGTTTGCGGATTCTGCACCGCGGCGATATCGGCCGTCCGCTAACGAGCTGAAGCGTTTCCCAGGTCCTTCGCTAATTTTCTAAGCGCTCCGATTACAGGTTGATAGCTGGCGCCCGCCCGGGTCACGCCCGTGCCGTCGGGTTAATTGGTTTTCATGCCGGCGCTGGAGTTACGGATACCTAACCCCGACTCGGATTATCGTTCACTGTAAACAGTGCGGTCTCGCCANTGCGGATTTTTATTAAAATCATTGATTATGAATTTTTTAAGCGTATTAAACGAAATAAAAGAAATTCTTTAATTATTTTGTTATTTGATAATAATAATTTCAACAAAATAAATAGCAATAATGAAATTTATAATTTGGGTAAGTGTGTCAATTACTGCGGATGCCCCAAATATTGCGGATTTTTATTAAAATCATTGATTATGAATTTTTTAAGCGTATTAGACGAAATAAAAGAAATTCATTAATTATTTTGTTATTTGATAATAATAATTGAAACAAAAGAAATAGCAATAATGAAATTTGTAATTACTTTAAAACACATCAAAGTCGAGTAGTTCACGAAAATATGAATTTCGCAATAATTTCAGTTGACGTCTGTCAAACACCTCTTTTAAAATTCCATTTGTTTTCAATAATATTAATACATAATACGTTTTAATGTTACAAACAATCAAAATATGCATTATTTAGTTAGAAAAATACGAAAGTATGTTAATGTAATGTATAGCTTTAATATATTAACGACCGCAGTATATTCTTCACAGTATATTTCATTATAAGTTTACAGGAACGTCTATTACTGCGAACACCCGAATAGTAAAGCATAACCTTGTAAAGTAGGTTTAGTCGATTCGAAGGCATATTTGATTGTTGTTGAGAGTGAATTAAAGTGTTCAAGAAGTGCAATAAAAAAGAAAAAAAAATTTAAATAACACTTATGTATTTTGTATAATATTTTATTAAAAAATATTTAATAAAAAGTGATGAAATTATTTCGATATCCTCAGTATTTGGCTCGCAGTAATTAGGGTTCCCACAGTATTTGACTCGCAGTAATTGCCTCATATTCGCAGTAATACCTGTATTTCATCAGCTTATAAAAATGATTGATTTAATTTAACGTATACGTCTTCTTGAGATATAATTTTTTTTTACAAATTTATAACATAATAAAACTTGTTCAAAAAATAATTTAACTTGAATCTTGTATTCAAATAGCTGATTTTCGCGTTGAAAGTTACCTTGCATAAAAATTCGCAGTAATTAGCACATTTACCCTAATTACTTATCAAACATTTGGCAAAGTTAATTGTACCGCGTACGTGAATACACATATCATAGGACGTTTGCGATTTGTACATTTCCGAACGCTCAGCCAAGCTATGTACGTCCCTATGCGTGACCGAACTTGGTGTCGCTTTCGGCACGCACAGCTGGAAATTAAATCGTAAGGCAAGGGTTTAATTGAACCTATTTTAAACCCGTGAGTTTACTGAACCTCCGACGGGGCACGAGATTGAAAAGTATTCTTAATGACTCCCGCGGCGGCGCGGCTGGAAATGTGCTACACGCTCGAACTATTTCAATTAACCGAGGTCTATCGAAGTTCGATTCCCACCCTAATCGTATGCTCGTCGCCGGGAATCCTTGACCAGTCGGCCCGCTGCAACGACAAGATCAATATGACCCGGTATTAATTAATATTCGCGATCGGCCACTCGGCCGGCTCGAGGGGCTCGTCGTTTTCGAGAAAACTCGACGGTCTGATCGTCCTTCGGGTCGAACCTTCGGCGTGAAACGCTGGCAAGCGGGGAATACAAAGGGAGCGGAGAGCGAGCATCCGCAGACAGACAGACGGAGGAGGATTTCCAGGCAATATCGCGACGGGGAAGAAGCGCGTAGAAAGGAAAATGAGTGAAAGCCGCGAGATTGATGTCGTGCTCATTCCCATCGACGCGCCTCCCCCGTTCCCCGGCTGACTATACCGGCCGGGACAGATTCCAACGGGATAACTTTAACCGGATAAAGACGAATAGTTTTGTTTGCCCGCGATTCTCGCGGTGCACCCGACCGGCTCGGTCGGCGTTCCGCTTCTTTCGCTCATCCCCCTCGGACGGGCGGGTCGCGTTTCCTACGGCCGTTTTATACGACCGGCCCTCGTTTATATAGGTCACGATCGTATTCCCTGGCTCGGAGGGAACGACGACGGAGCCCCGGCACGCTATCCTCCAGAATTCCTCCTTGACCTCCATCTTGCGGCTCGGAATCCCAAAACAACAGAGACACCGTCGCGCGGCTCATCCATCCCCGCAAACCGCGGGACCGTTTAGCAAACTCCACCGACTTCCGTTACCGTCACGATCACGCGATAAACCTTGCCGAAATGTTAATCCACGTCGCCGCCAACTTTATCGGGGCGAAATTACTTAAAACGTTCAATTAACCGGCTCGCTAATTGCTTTCCCATCCCTCCTGGACGATCGCTAATTACTTCGTAATTCCATTCGTTCGCCGGGCGAACGGATTTTTGAATGGATCAGATTTTCGGCGAGGATTGACCCGGCGCGGCGAGCAACAAGAATTTTGTCGGGGCAATCGCGGAGCTGGATACATTCCAGGGTATCCGGTTTGCGCGCGCTTCGCTCTTCTTCTACCCCGACACAGTTTGCGGATTCTGCACCGCGGCGATATCGGCCGTCCGCTAACGAGCTGAAGCGTTTTCCAGGTCCTTCGCTAATTTTCTAAGCGCTCCGATTACAGGTTGATAGCTGGCGCCCGCCCGGGTCACGCCCGTGCCGTCGGGTTAATTGGTTTTCATGCCGGCGCTGGAGTTACGGATACCTAACCCCGACTCGGATTATCGTTCACTGTAAACAGTGCGGTCTCGCCACCCGCGATCCGCCGAAGAAGAGGTCAGACACTAACCTACCTCCGCCTCCTCCGTCCCGGAAGAAGTGTCCGACGCGCGAACCGAGGCATTTAATTTCTCCGTGTTTGCCTCGAAGATCGAACGGGGGAATCGTGCGCCGTTCGTTTCTGTCACGAATCCGGCAAAATACAAGGCACGCCGCCTGCCGTGGCGGCAAATTGTTTGACACGATCACTATCAAAATTCTGACGTAATGAATGATAAACTGTTCCCGGGTTGTTCCGTGCTCGCGCGCGCGCGCGCGTCGTCTTTAAAGTGCATCGTCGTCGTCGTCGCGGCTGCTGTAACTCGGGGCGGCTGATGAAAGGTACATATGTATGTATGAAGGAGCTAAGCCGCACCCTCTGCTAGTCGAGTTATATACTTGTTGGATCCCCGCCGCCGCCGACGTTGCTCGGATCCCTCGATGAGCAGGCCGGTTACCAGATGCGAGGCAAACTTTCGTTTGATCAGAAAGCGAGTCATCGGCAAAGTTTGTTCTCATTAAAATAAAATCAATGCGCGTTCGGTACAGCAGATTCTCGATTTCATGCGAATAATTAACAAAGCAGTTGTAAAATTGATTATGTACGCCGAGCTGGGCAAGGAGACGTCTCCGCACGCGTAATGAATCAGCCATTGACCCCTTCCTCGCCCCGACTGATTTTCATTAATATATTCTTCATGACTGCCAAGGAATTGCTGCCTGAAAATATGATTTATAAAAATATTTATGTAACTACTTGTGTACGATAATAATTATATAAGATATAATTCAGTTGGTCAAGAATTTTGTTTCTAATAATTATATAAGATTATCTTAGGATACTTCTATTTATCCTTCTCATAGCCGTCATTTCATTTCATTTCATTTTATTTCTTTCTTTTTTTTTTGTGTTTTTTTTTTCACTCATGAAGTTTTCGGAGTATGTAAATCTTTCTTTTCTTTTTTTGTTCTGCTCTTTATATCACCAGTACTTGTAAAGGGCCAATGGACCCGTAAATAAATAAATAAATAAATAAGATATAATTAAGTTGGTCAAGAATTTTGTTTTTAAGATAATTCAGTTGGTCAAGAATTTTGTTTTTAATAATTATATAGGATATAATTAAGTTGGTCAAGAATTTTGTTTTTAAGATAATTCAGTTGGTCAAGAATTTTGTTGTTGAGACAATTTAGTTGGTCAAGAATTTTTTTGTTAATGTGAACAATAACAAACTAAATAAGTTTCTCTGAAAACAAAGTCAGTATTTTATTTTACTACTTACATTTTGCTGTAGACGTCCTGGTGGAAATATGCATGTCATAATTCGGCAGAAAATGTTGAAAAATGGCCATATATTACAAATTATGTAGAAAATTCTCAAATTTTATAATAATACCATAATTTTTTATAAATGTTCCAAAAGACGGTTAGAAAAGAACGGACTACGACAAGAATTGACGAAATCTAATATAATATGTTGAATTCTCTAATATAATATATTAAATTCTGTCACAATTTCATCACGAATATATATCATCAAATTTTGTGAAATTTGAACGTGTTAAATTATGTCAGAATTCAACATATTATATTAGATTTCGTCAATTCTTGTCATAATCTGTTCTTTTCTGATCGTCTTTTGGATCATTTATCCAAAATTATGATATTATTACAAAATTTAAGAATTCTTTAGATAATTTGTAATATATGGCCATTTTTCAACATTTTCTGCCGAATTATGACATGCATATTTCCACCAAGGCGTTAATTACATATTTACAATCTCACCTGAAAACAAAGAAACGATAATTAAAGTTTCTCATCGACCTTCTAATTTATCTATTTGAGCTCTTTCCTGACAATCACTTTTACTTTCATATATTCCGTAATATATATATATTATTTCATATATTCCGGAATAATATATAACGTAGGCTACTTGATCATTTCTTGTCGTTATAATTTTATTATCTCCCTCTTTGTTATCTACTCATGGAGCTCTCTTATCTTATTCATGTCATCTGTACTGCTCAAACTACTATCTTCTGTACCTTAAAGGGTTTCCTAACCCGTTTAATAAATAAATAAATAAATAAACAAATAAATAAATATTCCCAATCGACCTTCGAATCACGTTACATCAATATTTGCCTAAAGCTTGGCAAATCAAACTGCAGAAAATATATATTCTTTACAATTATATTATAAATGATAGCATTCATCTTCCGGATTGAAACCGTGTATTTTGACAATTCATATGCCGACGTTTCGCCAACGTTGCAGTTAGCATCATCAGGGTTTTAGGCTCTGATACATTATAAATATATATATTATAAATATTTGTGAGAAATAATGTACCAAATATAAGATTCTAACCCTCGTATCGAAGGGGTTGAAACGGTAGCCGACACTGTCCTGGCACGGGGACGAAAACACGAGGGAAGTACGAGCGTAGTATCCGTCCTGCAAGGACGTCGGTGTAATTCGAACTATCCAGCGGGGGCGATCGTTGACCAAGCTACCTGGCGGTGCGGCGTCCATCCCAGTTTCGTCACCGGAGAGAGAGAGAGAGAGAGAGAGAGAGAGAGAGCCCGGTAGCGGCAGAGTGTGGCCGCGATCTGCGGCCGGTTGCAAGTGGTCCTGGAGGTGGCGACCCGCGCTCGCACCCCCAATTCATATGCAAATGCAAAAGCGGCCGAGCTCCGTGCATTGTTCGCCCCTCCGGGGAGCCCCGGTGTCCCCGGGCTTGACTTACTACGCGAATTTCCGGAAAACTCTGACCGCGAGGCGCCCGTGTAATTGATACTCGCCTCCCCCTTACGGGGGTCTTACTTCTCCGAACGGCTGCATCCTTTTCCCGTCGTGCGGAAAAAGAGAAAGGAAGGAGGTGCACGATCGCCTTTGTCGCCCCGGCGCCGGTCATTGTCGCTCCCTTGCGCCGTTTAATGGCGCTTCGGCTCTTCTCCCCCTTTGAACAACTTTCCGGCGGCGGCCGAGGCAAGTTTTCACCGAAACGTTCGAAGTTGCTGCAGCCACTGCGAAACATCGTTCATCAACCTTCTCAACATCTCGCAGCTCCTCGTCCTGATATCCCCGTCGGTTCGTTTTATTGTCGACGAGAACGAAAGTTCATTTTCGTTCCTCGCAATCACTCGGCTAATGATTAATTAGCGTCGCGGAGTTCAACATGAGTCAGCGGGCCCCGTTCGCGAGACACGTCAACCGAGGATGTGCACGTCCGCTTGGAAAAGGTGTAATTTCGTTTAGCCCGTCTGTTTGATCTTCATAATTAATTTAACCGTGTAATTACGCGGTGTATAAAAGAAAGCGCGTACGGTTCACGCTGATTTTGTAAAGAATGTCTCGTCGTATCTCTTGTCTCGTGCCCAATTGCATTTTTTCGAGGTCAGAAATTGCGATCTCGAAATAAGATACGTTTCCAACGCGGCGAGCCGCGCTCGAGGAGTCCCGCGGCCGGAAACAATAAAACCGGCGCCGTTTAAAAAGCAGCGCGTGCGAGTAAAAATTTTCCGCGTCGCGTCCCACCGGTGAAAAAGTTTCTTATAATGAAAACACTGGTAGAGGCAGGAGGAGGGGGGAGATGCGGGGGGTTCGGGCAACTTCCCGTTTTATAAACCGTACGGTGTAAAGCTCGCGGACGTGATTCCCCGCGAACAACTTCCCACCGCTGTTATCACATTTTGTCATTGCCTCGTAACGCAACGCGTAAAATACGATATAAGCTTGATCGAAAAAGTTGCCAATGTTTTTTTATGAGCTCCGAGACGAGGAAGAAACGCCGGGCGGAATGTATAAGGAACAACGCGGTGCAAATAAATTAGATAGATACGTTTCGCTGAGAACCAGAAAGAACGAGAGAGAGAGAGAGAGAGTTTTATTTTAAGTTCGGTCGGCCGATATATTTCATATCCCGATACCGACTTTTAGCTCTCGGGCTCGAGAATCTGCTGACACAGGGATGAAACGGAGCCGGGGCTAGGTTATCCGCGTTGTCCGAAATAAAGAGCATTATTTACCTGACCCCCGTGGTACCGTGGAATATCGTAAGTTTGTTCGCCGCCTCCGGGGATCCCCGGACGATTTTATCCGCCGATCTTATCCGGTGCCGATATACCGAGATTCCGCCCCGATCAAAGGGACTACGAGCTTGCGACAAATATTTATTGCTTCCAGCCCGGGGAGCCCGAAATCGCAAAAGGATTCTTTTTAATATCGACGAAACGTGTGAATTCGCAGTCGGGCGAAGGTCGTTCAGAAATCGTTAATCGCCGACCATAAATTATTCAAACTCTTTAACTTCGTTCAAGTCCGCTTAAAATTCGCTAGACTTTCGACCCAAGTCCCCCGAAATCGGATGAAATTTTTCAATTGTTACATAAGCCTCGGTTTTTAATAATATTCGAGGGAGGGAATTATCGTCCGGGGGAACTGGACGGGGAAAAAGCGAGACGGCGGCGGCGCGCGGACCTGAAATCTATCTTCGCCCGTTCCAAAGTTCCGGATGAAGTCCCGTAATTTCGTTCCCCGCGGCCGGCGGATAAATCGAGGAAAAGCCAGTGGCAACTGTCCGTTCTTATTCTTCCGCTGCTTAGAGCCGCCGCCGTCTTGTTCGACCTACAACCGGGGGAGGAAGATCGTTACCATTTTTCCTTACGCTGGGAACGGATCCTTGTTCGCGTGCATTAGCAGTGGAATTTCTCCGAAACAAGCTTTTATTTATTATTATCGTGGCTCGGGACGTCGACTCCCTCCAATTAAATTCTGTTTCGTTAGCATCGCTGTACCTCGAGTGCTTTTCTCGATCTCATCTCGGGGCGAGCGTGCACGCACGTATGTCGGAGAGGATTTCGACGAAAAAAAGTGGAAAGGAGCGGTTAAACGGCGGGGCGTGGGAGGCGGGAGGCCCGCGTTTGCATAAGGCGAGCTTGAAACGGCGTCGTAAGGTCGAACGAAGGAAGGAAATGCCGATCGATCTCTCGCGGCGACGTTATTTTCGCGGCCCAGCCGGTCCTGAATATTCATAAAACAATGATTTGTGGGTTATTGCCGCGCGCCGCCCGGTTCGTTTTCTCTTTCGCCCCGCGTTTTTACACGCACCCCGGCAATATTCGTCCGGCCGATCGATCGACGCCGCTTTTACAACGCTTCTCGTTGAATTATTTGTCAGCGGAGCTGTCGCGCGCGTACCAATTAGCGACAGATATTTCTTCGGATGTTTTTCACCGCGCGGCATAATCCGTGCCCCGCGCAGCGGCGGCGGCTCGCCGCGGGATGTTGATCATTTTTCACAGACACTTCCGCGTTGAAAGTTGCCGCGAACGGGTTGGTCTCCCCGGGTCCAGTTAACCCACTCGACCGGTTTAACAAACTGGCCGACTTTCCGGGGGACCGAAACTTGCGCCGTTCCGCGCACACCCACTCGATATCCGTCGAGCGAAATGGATTCTATCGCCGATCCCCGACGCCGAGACAACGGGCTCTTATGATCAAGTTCACCCGTTCATCAAAGCCCAAGTGCCTTTTATCATTACGTAATCCGAGGCAACGACGCTCGAATTTCTACCCGCGAGTCGTAAACGCGAGTCTTAAGGTAGTCGTTTCCTCAATCGAAAGTATTGTAAATTGCTTGAAATTTTGTACAAAATTAATACAGGTATCAACGAACATGTATGCAAAATCCTGGGTCAATTGACCATCTCGTGAAAATGTCGAAAATGTAACAAAATCTGTTGGCCTTAGATAATATTCTGTTTACTACATTAGAATGTCCAAAACGAGAAAAACGTTTTTGTCTCAGTTTTAACTACTTGAATCATACGAGAGTATAATTCTTATTGAAAGTAAGGAGCCTCTAGGTAGAGACTGGACATCTACCTAAAACTGCGCCCAAACCGGAAATTGCAGATTCAAAGCGGGAGATTTCCAAATTGNTTGAGACATCTGTTTTATTATTTCATGTCGATATTATTATTATGATTCAGACAAGAACTTAAGACGTTCNGATTATGAATATTTATTTCGTGAAATTTGCTAAAAAAAATAACTAAACGAAGATATTGTAAGTGAATAAATATTGCAAATATTAACTAAAATAAATCGTTTTCAAGTATTTTATATTTCCATTTCCGGTTTAGGAGAACTTTTTCGCAGAAATCAAAAATCATCACATCGTCCTTACTTAGAGGGTGTCTAATTGAAAGTACTTATTTTTTCATTGTATAATATAATATAATAACTAAAATTCATCTTTCTTAATGTATGGTTTTTTAATACATAAAAAAATCTTTTATTTTTAGTTTTAAGCTTTGTTTTGACTTACATTCGTCAACAACTACCTCAAACAGAATTCATCGAACGAGGTTTGCGAAAGAATGGGGGCATTGTTAGAAATTTAAATCTTATGTAGNGGATCAATTGACCATCTCGTTTCTGTGATATTGTCAATCAAAATTCGAAATTTCTACTATACTTTGACGTTGTTGGTTGCGAAAGAATGGGGGCATTGTTGGAAATTTAAATCTTATGTAATCGATTATAATTTCACTCTGTTTGATCGTGACCGGTAATTGTTCCAGCACAACGGCGGGCACGTTGGTCCGGAGCATTACACGATGTGCATTAACAAATTTGCATAGCACTCTTTGATTTAATAATTCGATTCGTCCGACCGAATTAAAAGCACAGCAAACGTAACAAACCAATATGTGACTGGCAAATAAAAACAGGCATGAAAATCGCGCGATTTTACTAAAACACGGTATTTAATTGGATTGCGATTTCGGCCGCCGCGGCTGGCATTATCTCCTGTTTATTCGCGATATTGCTAAGGCGAGTTCCTGCTGCTTAATCGCGATTCACGTTCGACCCGACCACGATAAACAGGATCAAATAATATATTGCACCCCGGAGCTGCTAATATCCCGTATCAGCTTGTCCGAGGCAAATAAATACCGACGCGATAATTCATCAAATAACTATTCTTTCCCGAACGTCCCCCGTATTTGAAATTGACTAACGACAGAGGCCTGTCATCATCGGCGCATCGATCCCGCCGCGTATAACGCGTCAGCGCATTATGAAAATTATGCAAATCGCCGGGACGTAACGCGATTACGCTAGGTAATAACTTCGAAAAAGCAATAACCGTTTGCACGCGCATATACATGCATCGGCGTGTTTCCTATTTTTCTCCTTTTTTCCCCCCCGGTTTTCGGCTATGTCAGCATTTTTCGGCCATTTTTCATAGATTCGGTAGGTAATCTAGGAACATCGCGTCGTTTACCGAATCAGAGCGAATCCGGTGATTTAATGTTCCCTCGTCGAATCGGGAGCAGAGCTTCGAGGAACGTCGACCCTTCCACTTGTTTTAAGAGCTCCTTCAGGGAGAAATGGTGTCCATTTGTCTCCGATGCTTTTTTCCGGCCAGACCTCCCGCCGCTCGTTTGTTCGCGGATTCTCTACCAAAAATCGCTATTCATTTATTCGTAAACACTATCAATCAAACTCCATCGGATTCCATTTTACGTAGAGAATGCGCGTAAGTAAATATGGCCAGCAAACGTGTCTTGCCGTTCCTCTTCAATCTCCATGAAGCCTCGTGGGTTTCACAGTTTTATGAACCGTTTTAAGGGCAGGACCCTTGGAATATCAAATCTTCTTTCCAAATGTGAGATTTAAAAAGTGTAGGGGTGTACATGTTGAAAATCGTTTTTATATATCTGACGTTCTTTGCTTTCGCCGATTCTGAACAAAATTTGAGTTATTTGGCCCAAATGTGCAATTATTCTGTTTTACGGGATGTTTACTTAACTGTGTTCCTGTGTACGCAAACTTATCTTGAAAATGCTGTACGTCTGGATTATAATGCAGTTAGTATTTGGTTCTACATACTTGTATGAAGTAGCATTTTCTTCGATGGCAATAATTAAAATCAAACACAGAAATAAATTAGAGCTAGAATCAGGATTTAGAACGTGTTTCGAAAATTATTTTTATATATCTAACATTTTATGCTCTCATTGATTTTGATGAAACTTCCAAATAAAATTTGAGTTATTTGGCCTGGTTGCAATTATTCTGTTTTATGGGATGTTTACTTAACTGTTTTCCTGTGTACGCAAACTTATCTTGAAAATGCTGTACGTCTGGATTACAATGCAGTTAGTATTTGGTTCTACATACTTGTATGAAGTAGCATTTTCTTCGATGGCAATAATTAAAACCAAACACAGAAATAAATGAGAGTTAGAAGGCCTTAGAAGAGTTAGAAGCGAAGAGAGAGAGAGGCCAGATCCCCGAATTGCATTTATCAGTTTTCTCCGAAATTAATGAACAAAATCGCAAATAATAAACATTGGTCCATGAAATTCTAATTAAAAAAGTTCATTTGGATTTCACGAATTTCGTTTCATATGTTCGTACGCTGTTTCAACTAAATAAATAGCACACAATTCGTTTATTACTAAAATGAAGGATGACTTTATTTTCAATATTAATGTAAAAAATCCACCCCCTTCATTTCTGATATTTTTCCAATCATTTAAAAAAATTTCATTTTTTATTAGACACGCACAAATATGTATGAGTCGTAATTATTCTCGTGAAAGAAGTTTGGTGACCAGTGTTTTACAAGGCCAGAAAGTCTCATCAAGATCGCAGCGGGATACTCGAGGTTTACTTGCGAGACGCTGAGAGCGCGTCGCGATTTTTCATCGATCGCCGGTGCCACGATGAAAGGGTAGCTTTATCTTGATTCTCGTTATCCGCGCGGGTCCCGGGCAGCGAGTCGAAGGCGAAATTCAGGTCGCTCCTGACGAAGCGAGGCTGTGCGACCAGAATCGAATCCCTGATATTCGCTTCGCCCTCTCTAGCCGGTTCCGTATCCGGTAAATCTCCGTGAGCGTAGAATCGACCGTAATGAATTCCTGAATAGGCGGAATATATACGCGGAAGTAAGTCCGATTCACGGGCGCGCGGCACACAGATTCCTACGTCGGATATTAGACCAGAGACCCTGGGTCCAGACCCCTGTTGACAATCTGAATAAACAGCGTCTCAGCGATCAACAACGTCGCGCCAACTTGATGCATGGTCAGAGTCCAAGCAAATAGGAGATTCCCGTCTACGACGCATTTATTATCCATTCAACACAACTTAAGGAGGTTGGGTACCGGAATGAATATGATAAAATCGTTTTGAAAATTATTTTAATCTACTAGTGGAAGCATGAAAAATATTTTGTTCAAGTTTCAGAACGATTGACAACGTAGTTTTTAAATAAATCTATGTCAAACTTATATCCTTGTACAAGGGCTCTTATGGGAGATAGAAGAAATCTTGTCATTATTGTTAAATAGACTTGTTAAAAATGGTGAAATCGTTAAGAGTAAAAGTGTATATAGTATATAGTTAAGTTTATAGTATATAGTTAAGTTTATAGTATATAGTTAAGTGTATATAGTATATAATTAAGTGTATATAGTTAAAAATGGTGAAATCGTTAAGAGTAAAAGTGTATATATATATAATAGAGTAAAATTGTATAAATAGAATGTTGAAACATTTTTGAACAATTTGAAAGAAGAAAAATGCGAATTTACAGAATAATTGTTTCGATAATTGAACGAAAAGGAAACATATTGATAGGATTCTCGTTGCCAGATTTCACTACTCACTACGAAACATTTTTCATTCAATAATATTAACTTTTATGTCTATCGCAAAGACATCTTTATATTCTTAACACTAAATAAAGTTATTTCATACTAATTTCTTTCTAAATTCATTGATGAATACGATATTTAACGAATTCAAATCTTTTTATCTAAAGTTGGTATCACGACAGAGGATCCATGTATAAGCATAGGACTACATCCTTCGAACATTTTTATCAATAAACTCCTCAACTTGACGATAAATTAATTGTTGATATTCGGAAATTAGAATAGCCGCGTGTACAAGTTATTGTCGGAGCACAGTGCGCCGTGTGCGCATTGATGACTGTTATGCTGTTTAGCGGGAAATGTAGACCCGTCTATGCGTGTTCTAATTGAATGTCGCCATAATTAAATTCCCAAAGGAGCCGGGGAACGCGGCACGCACTTTATTGGAACAATAGGTATTCAGGGACCAACCGAATTTGCATTGCGCCGCGGCTCGAAGAAATTGTTTAACGGTCCGATCGAGCCCGATTTCAATTAAACGATCAGACAGACCGGGACCTCCGGCGGTGGTCCGGTTTCCGGTCCCGAGATCTTTCGAAAATGGCCATAATTTCTATGATACTCGAGCGCTGGTTGCGCGCATGTTCCTGAGCGCGGTAAATTACGTGAAAATGTTGCAACGAGTATAACGGCGTGTTACATGTAACGGGACGACGGTTTCGTGTGTTTGAACATATGCGGCCGAGTGTCTGTAATAATCGTTAAATGAAATTGTCACCCGGGCTCCTCGCGCTGAAAACGTTTTACGCTTGAATTAATATGGTCGTTCCGCGTGCTCCTTACGTTTTTTCCCCGCCGTTTCGTTTATTCCACTTCAGCCTGGCCTTTACTGCGCCGGGAGTCCGTTATTCCGGTCCCGCGGTCGTTACCGCGTCCCGCGGCGGAAAACTGCGAACTGTATCGGACGTAATTGACGATTTTTCGCGATCCGCGGAAGAACGGGACCGGCATCGGGGCGCATCGGGCACGGCCTGATTGCTCTAATCATTGTTCATGGCCGTGGGACACATTAGAGCCAGATGATCCCCGGCGTACGACTAATTAATAATTGTTATTCTATAATTACTCCGTGCCTTGCACGGTTCCGGGCCAATTGACATAATATGTTCCACGTGTCGGCGTAGCTGACCATTTATACTCATTAAACATAGTGGACGTGTTTACCAATGCTACGTTCGCCCGAATAAATCGACTAATGTCCACCGCGCCCTGCCAGTATTTCAACGCAGAGCTAACAGCCGTTATGAAATATTATAAAAATTCCAAGTTCTTTATACAGGGTGAGTCACCTGGATAAGTTTTAGATTTTCTGAAATAGGAACAAGTGTTTCAGACAGAAGTTGCATGGTTTCGAGGGACCAATTACGTGGTGTACGTAAGTGTTCTTCGAGTGGAGGCACTTCGGAGATTTGAAGGTCAACTTTCGTTTTTTAAATGGGAAACTATGTTTTTTATTACAGATCTATATTCTAGGGGAGGAAGTACGCGAATTTTATAACAAACTTTTTTTCAGAAATGAGTAATGATGATAATAGAATTAGTTACAGTCAAAGTAAGTCTCNTGGGAAACTATGTTTTTTATTACAGATCTATATTCTAGGGGAGGAAGTACACGAATTTTATAACAAACTTTTTTTCAGAAATGAGTAATGATAATAATAGAATTAGTTACAGTCAAAGTAAGTCTCTTCAAAATATAAGAATATAGAATTATAATGATAGAAGGATATTGAAGAATGTAGAATATAGAATAATAATAATGGAAGTATATAGAAGAATAGAGGATATGGAGTAATAATAATACAATTAACAATCAAACTAAATCTCTTCAAAATAGAAGAATATAGAAGAATATAGAAGAATATAGAATATAGAATATAGAATATAGAATATAGAATATAGAATATAGAATATAGAATATAGAATATAGAATATAGAATATAGAATAATAATGATAGAAGTATATAGAAGAATATAGGATATAGAGTAATAATAATACAATTATAATAGTTACAATCAAACTAAATTTCTTCAAAATATAAGAATATAGAATAATAATTTAATATTCTAATACNTTTCAAAATATAAGAATATAGAATTATAATGATAGAAGGATATTGAAGAATGTAGAATATAGAATAATAATAATGGAAGTATATAGAAGAATAGAGGATATGGAGTAATAATAATACAATTAACAATCAAACTAAATCTCTTCAAAATAGAAGAATATAGAATTATAATGATAGAAGAATATAGAAGAATATAGAAGAATATAGAAGAATATAGAATATAGAATATAGAATATAGAATATAGAATAATAATGATAGAAGTATATAGAAGAGTATAGGATATAGAGTAATAATAATACAATTATAATAGTTACAATCAAACTAAATTTCTTCAAAATATAAGAATATAGAATAATAATTTAATATTCTAATACTCTAATATTCCAATGTTCTAATGATCTAATATTCCAATGTTCTAATGATCTAATATTCCAATGTTCTAATGATCCAATATTCGAATATTCCAGTGCTCTAATATTCCAATATTCCAGTACTCTAACATTCCAATACTCTAATTATTTAATATTCCAATATTCTAATGATCTAATATTCCAATACTCTAATGATCTAATATTTCAATATCCTAATGATCTAATATTCCAATATCCTAATGATCTAATATTCCAACATTCCAATATTCCACTATTTCTATATTCCAGTGCTCTAATCCTACATTCTAATGATCTAATATTCCAATATCCCTCTCTCAATATAATTATCAACATTCAGCTGTCTTGTCTTAGATGACTCACCCAGTATAATTGATATCAAAATGAATTCGCGAATAAACGAAGCGAGATTGCATCGTCACGAACTCTTAAACTTGCGAAACTTTAATTGTTCACGGGTATTTGATACCCCGACGCAGTACCCTCGATAGTATCGTAAAGATTTCGTCGAGGCTGCAACGTCGCGCGCGTGTGTGCGGGAGCTTACGGAGACAAAAGGATCCGACGAGCTTTAATAAAAGCTCCTAAGGAAAGTTGACGCTGTGCGACCAGCTTTACGACTGCGTAACGGCGCCGTCAGGAGCCAGTAAAAATTTCTCGACCACGCTTTACACCGCGCGCATTATTTTTTATAAAACCGGTCTAATGAATATAATCGAGTCGGCGAAAATCGTCGATCTCAGTTTGATAAATCGGCGGCGGCTATAAAACCGGAAACACCCGATCTCTCTCGATATAAGTGACAATTCCCGTGTAGCTGATTGTCAATAAAGGTGTCGCCGGTTCGCCGGTAAGTGGGATGTTCGTGGCGCCTAGACAACATCCGGCGTGGCACGTGAATCGACGTTAACGACAAAGGAGACCGATGATCCGCCAATAAAGACGCGCGACAAAGCCGGAAACCTACGGGGAGCAACAGCAGCAGAAGCGGTTCGCTCGCAGTCACGCTTTTTGCCTTTGTTTAACGGGCTCGATGGATACGGCCCATCGAAGCCCCTCTCACAGTTCATTGCGCCGCAAGAAGCGGCTCCGTTGCAGCAACAGCTCCTATACAGGATTCCACTCTCGGCAGTCTTCTTCGGCTATATTGAAATTCAGGTCACGGGGATCCTTGGTCGATCGACGGAACCGAAGAGGAGTAGCTAGCTACTTCTTATCGAAGTTTCAAGATATCTCGGCATCTAGATTCGCCGGAATGAAAAAAAAGAAGAGGAGAGAGAGAGAGAGAGAGAGAGAGAGAGAGGAGGACCGGAGTCTGGTTCGTGTCATTGGTTCCCACGAAACTCACGAAGCGGAACGGAGAGGACGCCGAGTCTCGAACGATTTACGGTATGATTTCTGCGAGATCGCTCGAACCGCGCTGTAATCTTACCTGTGTTACAGTGGGTCTAGAGACAGTGTGGCAGATCTCTTTACAGACAATATGGTCGCCAAATAAAGCGCGAAATTCGGCAACTAATGATCCATTCCACCAAGCTCTTCACAACTTTTTAACCACTTTTGTCTTTTATCAAGATCTTCAGGAAAATAATTCATATTTACTAATTTATTCGAAGTATTTCTACAACCTTTCGCCACACATTTAGTCATTTTCTTTTCGGACTAGTTCACTTTAACATTCTAGAATAATATTAATTTAAGAATAATTGATGATTACTATAAACGTAGATTATTGAAATTTCTAATGTTGAATAAATTGATTTATAGTTTAAAATATCTAACGTTGATTTGATAGGTTACTTTATAATAATCAAATAGAAACGTTTAGAAATTCACTGAATGAATTAATATTGCCTATAAATAAGGTCCTATATAATCTCTCGTGATTCCAGTATGTATCAAACCGACACTGAATCTTATAGATTTTTTTACAATTTATGTACATAATTCTGTCTCAAGTCAATAATCTATTAATAATAGTAGCTGGTGGAATATTGCATGTACTTTTGCTCGATTGTGCTGCAAGTTTGTCTTTCGTAAGTAATTTTCAAATAATCAACTTATTAACTCATTGAGTTGAATTTATTTAACGTGTTTATGTAGATATATACGTGTACACCGTTAGATTATTTAACAAGAATTTAAATAAAATTTAAGAGAAAACTTGACTATCACATTTGTTGCGATTTCACAAATTTCAAGAGCTTTAATTTGATTGCACCTCAAACTTGCCTAGTTCTTTACCTTCTCGTGAAAAGGTCAGTTTTTTCTAGAGATAATAATTACAGCTATTTTCATAGCTATTTTATACAATTAAATTGGAGTGTATCTTAGCTTATACATATGTATATATTTATAGTATATATATACAATATACATGAGTGGACGCCACATTGTCTGCATAGCGCAACCAATCAGCGCGAGGTCCATGAATTTGCCACACTGTCTTTAGACCCACTGTAACCTGTGCACTCGTCAACCGGGGAAACAATCCGTCGGAGCGACGGAACGGCCTCGTCCTTCAACTTCTGCGCGCTTCACCCCTCGACGATCGGTTTCCTCAAGGATTGGAAGATTCAGCTCGTCTCGAAAAGTTCGGCCGAACGACGATTCGCCAAGCGGGAACGGAATTGTCTCGCGTAATCACGGTATTAATGGCGGACGATGGGACGGAAAGAAACGAACCGGGTTCTATCAAGGACAATAGTCGGTTAACTCGCTCATCTCGGCTCATCCGTCGTTCCCCGCGTTAAATATCCCGGCGTCGTCGTTAGCGCTGCATTAAATTTAATTAAAGCCCTGGCTGTGTACAGTCATTCCGAACGTTTCGTCTAATTAGATAGAAACGAAGGAGCGCGGAGCCGCTTTGGCAACTTCGACTTCCGTCTAACTTTCCCGGGAACGAGTAAACTGACTCGATAACTCGTTTGTCGCCGAGCCGCGCAGCTGAAAACGAGGAAATATTATTCAGACGCGAGAGGAAGAAAAATATTCTTACGGTTTCGGCCGGGGAGCGAACGAGAGAGGAGCGGGAGACCGGCGCGGCCGGTCGGGGAAAAAAGGGATTCGCCTCGGCGTATAGTCAGACCGGGCGAAACCCACTCGACGAAGTTTACCAGAATTGACGTTTGACTTAAATACAGTTTGCCCGTCGACCGTGTAACTTTTCCACTGCCTTACTTTCGGCCGGCTTAGCCATTCCGACGAACGAACGCAAACCGTTCGCGTAATTCGCGGAAACTTCAACTGCCGCCGGTATTTACCAAACAAATATCGCCGCGGATACATTT
>SMSR01010698.1:5857-30583 GCA_019453355.1 Ceratina japonica | reverse complement strand
TTTACCCGTCTTTTGTCTTTTGACTTTGGTCTCTTACTTTCGGTATTTCTATTGCCGTCTTTACGTCTCGTATGAGAGTTTAAGAATTTGGGGAAAAACAGCGTGTCTAGCCAGATGTCGAGAAATCCGTCTGCGAATCAGCTGTTCGCGATAATTCGTTTAAAAGACCAGCAATTAAGAATGATTAATACGGAAAGAGCGATCCTCTTGTATTCGAGACCCGTATCAGCAATTTATGCAAGTGTTCTTCATAAATTGCATCAACGTCTTCGCGGATTGAGCAGGCAATTCTTTGTCGGGTCCGTACCCTGTAAGTCGGACCTCTTTTCGGCCTTTTGGTGTCAAAAGTTGCTGTGCTGCGTGCCGTTAAGTTGCCACCATACCCGCTCTGCGATTATTTAATTGTATTCGGTGTTAGCTGGTGCAACCAAGGTCAATCCTCTTGGACAATAATCGGCATACCGGTGCCGGCCCGGGAACCCGTGTCCAGACGTAGGCAAAACCATATTGTTCCGAAGGAACAGGGACTTGCACCAGAGTTGGAACGACGTGTTCGTCGCACCGCTCGCTGCGAGCTTCATCTCGCAGAGATAATCTAGCGAACAGCCACGGAGTGTGATTCGAAGTAGTTACGACACTTCGAATTATCCGAGGCTACGTTAATTGATTCGTTTGCCGTTTGAATAAAAGCACAGGTTTCAAGTGCTCTAATAGCGGTTTATTTTCATTTCCTGTGAGCAATAAAACCAGGTACAGGAGGCAGTACGAGGTCGATTCCTGTGGACCGATCCCTGTTACCGACTGCTTTAATCGTATTACCAATAATTTTCACTCGTTTATAATCACTGAGTATATGCTTATTTTGGTTTTGGGTTTCGTTTAATAAACTTTACTATTGTTACTGGGGAATAAACTGCGTAAGATTCATTTTCTACCCGATTCTCACCTCCGGCTCCCAGTTAGGGCAACCATCCTTAACACAATCCACACACCGAATCAGATCAAAAATACGTCGCTTTGCCATCCACGAACCGTCTCGATCGGACACCTTTTCCGTAATGACAGCTCGTCGTCCAGCAACAACAAACGAGCATCAGTAAACAGCGCTTGTCTTTCGACAACCATGATCCGCTCGCGGATCTCCAATGTAAACTTACACGGTGGAATCATCGTTCCAAATAATGACCATAAGCGAAATCAAACGGCGCGAAGAAAAACGCGAACGCATTTAGAAATGCATTGAATGAAATGGAACTGAAGGAATGAATGGAATACTGAAATAAGCAGATGTCAAAAAGGTTACGTGGTTTACGATTTTTTCAGGAGAATAAAAATATATAAATGAGAACGGTGATAAAACAATCTGTAAATCAAAAATACGTTTAGAAATACATTAAATGAGTTACGAATGAATGAAGTACTCAAAT
This sequence comes from Ceratina japonica, assembly GCA_019453355.1. Taxonomy (NCBI): domain Eukaryota; kingdom Metazoa; phylum Arthropoda; class Insecta; order Hymenoptera; family Apidae; genus Ceratina; species Ceratina japonica. The sequence goes on along the minus strand of SMSR01010698.1, from coordinate 29,156 downwards.
AAACAGTATTAATGGTATGATGTCAATGTCAAATCATCATCATCAAAGAGGTTACGTGGATATGTCAGAAAGATTTCGTATAACTACATAATGAAATCAAATGTACGTTACTATACGTTAAAATGTTTAAATAAATCTTTCCCTATTTATTGCATTTATTTCATTATTTCTGTTGTCGACATTACAATGGTTCTTATATATAATATACAGGGTGTCCCAGAACTTTTGACATCCCCGGAAATGGCAGACTGGGAGGGTGATTCTGAACAACAATTTCCTTTTGCAAAATGCGATTTGGGGCTTGGTTTTTAAACTATAAGCGAAAAACAGTGACCAATGAGAGCGCTCGATTTGCCCGCGCGCACTGACGGCCGCCTCTGCTCCAGCCGGGTACAGTCGGAGAAAGAAGTGCTTCGCCCAGTACGAAGCGTTTTACGAAAATAACAAACTACGAACGAATGAACGACATAAATAACAATGCAAGGAAATTGTTGTTTATGTTTTATGAATAACGATTAATGCAGTTAATCGTTAAGTACATTTAATCGTTATTCAACTGTAATGAACGTGGAAAAGAGGAATTTAATAGGTAAATGACAAATTGAAAAGTCACAGCGAAAATTACATTTAAAAGATGTGCAATAACTGCACAGATTCGTCTTATCAATTTATTCGCAAACGTACCTGTTCTGAGGAAGATAGGACTCAGTCAGTAGGTCATCGTGCCAATCCTTGCCGCTCGCAGGTAGAACAGCTCTTCGCCACGGTCGACCCTCGGTCCAGGTAAGAAATCCCGCAATGACATTTCATTGTAGGATTACTTTCACTTTACACTTAAAATTTTAACACAGACATTTTTTAAGATTTTTACTCTTGCGTTTTATCAATACACTTTGAAAGGAGTCTATTAATTTTTATGGATAATTTCAACTTCACTATACCACCGTCATTTTTCATTAAAAAATTTTCAAACGCTTACATTGTTGCTCGTGCACTCTGACATTAAACGTCTCCGAAAGGAGGCGATTATTTTTAATTTATAATACGAACTTTATTACACCACTGTCACTTTTTATCTACAATTTTTTGAACATTCACATTGTTGCTCCCGCACTGTAACATTCAACACCTCCGCAAGGAGCCGATTGTTATGTATTAACAAAATGTACTTCAATGCACATTCGCCGTCCGTGTGACCCATGGACTAAACGATGCGCGAAGGGCGCGACTTGATTGGAATGACGCTCGTTGTATCGGCATCGGTGGATAACCATCTCTACGTTCTTATCACAGTAGGCAAATACCAGAAAAATCTCCTAATAGTTTCAGTCGGATTTTTCAAGCTCCATCGTTGAGTTGAGGTGCACGACTCGATACCTACTGATCCGTCTCTTGAAATTTTCCTTCGGGAGAATTTTCCCCACTCGATGGCCAAATTCGTTTGTGAAAATGTGTTCGGCATTCTTGGAAAAAACTCGGCTTTCCATTCCTTGTCATATTTTCAATGTACCCCACGTGTTAAACACTCGGTACCTCTGCGACTTGCAGGTAGAAAATATCAACTCCCTTTGCCATAACCGTAGGCACATCGTAGGCGAGTAAAGTTCCTGCCATAAAATGTACAAAGGGTTTTTACCTGCGTACGAGGTGCCTACGGTTACAGCAAAGGGTCGACATTTTCTAATTGCATGTCGCAAAGGCACCGAATGTTTAACACGTGTTTCTTCCAAGGACGCCGGACAAATTTTCACAAACGAACTTGTCCATCGAGTGGGGAAAATTCTCCCCAAGGAAAATTGTGAGAGACGAATCAGTAGGTATCGAGTCGTGCACCTCAACTCAACGATGGAGCACGAAAAATCCAACGGAGACAATTACGAGATTTTTCGGGTGTTCGTCTACCGTGACAAAAACGTGGAGATGTTTATCCACCGATGCCGATACAATAAATGTCATCCGGATCAAGTCGCACCCTTCGCACATCGTTTAGTCCATGGGTCACGCGGACGGTGAACGTGCAGTGAAGTACATATCGTAAATAAATAACAATCGGCTCCTTGCCGAGGTGTTTAATGTTAGAGCGCAGTAGCAACAACGTGGGTGTTTAAAAAATGTTAGAGATTAAGAGACGGTAGTGTAATGAAGTTCGTGTTGTAACTTAAAAACAATCTACTTCTTACGGAGACGTTTAATGTTAGAGTGCACGAGCAACAATGTAAGCGTCTGAAAATTTTTAAATGAAAAACGACGATGGTGTAGTGAAGTTAAGTATGTGTACAAAAATTAATGGACTCCTTTCGAAGATGTGTATTGATAAAACGCAGGAGCAAAAATCGTAAACAGTGTCTTCGTAAAAAATTTTAAGTGTAAAGTGTGGGTGAACGTACAATGAAATGTCACTGCGGGGTGCCTTACCTGGACCGAGGGTCGACCGTGGCGAAGAGCTGTTCTACCTGCGAGCGGCAAGGATTGGCACGATGACCTACTGACTGAGTCCTATCTTCCTCAGAACAGGTACGTTTGCGAATAAATTGATAAGACGAATCTGTGCAGTTATTGCACATCTTTTAAATGCAATGTTTGCTGCGACTTTTCAATTTGTCATTTACCTATTAAATTCCTCTTTTCCACGTTCATTACAGTTGAATAACGATTAAATGTACTTAACGATTAACTGCATTAATCGTTATTCATAAAACATAAACAACAATTTCCTTGCATTGTTATTTATGTCGTTCATTCGTTCGTAGTTTGTTATTTTCGTAAAACGCTTCGTACTGGGCGAAGCACTTCTTTCTCCGACTGTACCCGGCTGGAGCAGAGGCGGCCGTCAGTGCGCGCGGGCAAATCGAGCGCTCTCATTGGTCACTGTTTTTCGCTTATAGTTTAAAAACCAAGCCCCAAATCGCATTTTGCAAAAGGAAATTGTTGTTCAGAATCACCCTCCCAGTCTGCCATTTCCGGGGATGTCAAGAGTTCTGGGACACCCTGTATATTCTATGTTTCAAATTAAGGTTATAATCCTGATTATATCTTTTATATGGTTTTTCTTCCTGGCGCCTCCTCCACTCTCTCTTGGAGCGCCCGGCGCCCCGACCTCTTGGTCTGCGAACTCTCAAATAAACAAAAAAATAAATATTACGACATATGAAACATAAAATTAATTCAATGTATGAATAAATATGAATAAACATTATTACTTTCACAAGCCGTTCGCAATTTAAAAAATTACTTGCTCAAGCTTGCACAGAGCAATTTCAAAATTATATAAATAATAATAAAAACGTTTAATACATTACCATTTTCTTTTTCGTTGTCGTCTTCACTTCGACCCTGCTCGTTGCTCCCCACTTTCCTTTCAATTTCTTTCTCCTGACTATTATTGCCAGTGTCACGTCCCTTTGCTTTACAGTGTTTAAACAAAAAAAAATATATGCATGTATACGTAGGCATAGATATAGAAGAGGGAAAATGGTATATACATATATATACACATACACTCCGTGTACACGTGCGTGTATTCCATTGAACTCTATACCTATAATAACTGGACTGGAGTGCGAACTTCAGAATGCATGAACAGTGCATGCGGAACGACAAAGAGGATCAGTATACGGGCGGTCTTGCTACCGCAATCTTACTGTTATGTATAGTAGAACTTATCCGCGATGACATATGTCGAATTTTCGAAAATTGAAAATCGCGGTCATGATTGCTCAATGCGTGACGCAGTGTGCAATGGTCTACACGCAAATTTAATACAGTACAGTACTTAATAAGAGAGGGATGCTAAGAAGAGGAAGGACGTATTCCTCGCGCAGCATCCCTCTCACTCGGACCTACCCCGCCACTACTTCCTCTTACAGAACTTCGCACTCCACTTAGGTTTATTCTCAAAGGATTTCTTTTGTTCAGGAATTCATTTATACTGTTTGAGGGATGAAAAAGGAGCAATGGTACATACATGCACTGCCGTGAGGTGTGAACAGACATTATAAATAAAGATAATAACTCACTGTTTGTACTTTCTCCTTCGGTAATCGTTACTTTCTCTACCATTCCGCGTACCTCCTCTGTTGCTGCGGACTAAAATAAGAAAATAATAGATTACAAAAACAGAAAAATTAAACAGTTTAAAGAGTATACTTTAACAAATGCAATGAGTAGCGTGTTACTTACTTCCTTNTTTTTGCTCCTGCGTTTTATCAATACACATCTTCGAAAGGAGTCCATTAATTTTTATACAAATACTTAACTTCACTACACCATCTNTGTAACTCGCTTATCTCTTTTCTTCCGTCATTTGTTTATATTAAGCGCGCCCCGCACATAGAGCTTGAAACGACGGACGCTTGATCGCGCGGCGATCGCGTCACATTTAATATTACACAATCTCAATTAATTTGAGATACCTATGTCAATTTAATAATAACAAAAATAACGATAATAATAATAATAATATAAAAAATATTATTATATAATATAATATATAATATAATAATATAATATAAAAAATATTATTATTATCACATTTTTCTATGTGTATAACTCATTATTATAATCTTGTCTCTCTCTCTGGCGTCTGAGGATTACAATACTATATCGTTCCCGATTTTTTCCCTATAATATTGGCTACCATAGTAAAGATGGATGGTGATTGAAAGAAGTTCGTGTGTAATGACAAAGTGCATAACCTGCATTAATGTTTTTATGTTACAGTGAAATCTTTTGCATTTATTTTTTTTTGCTATCCTTTCTTACTAACAACTTTTCTTTTCCAAGATAACACAATTATACAGGGTGTCCCAGAACTCTTGACATCCCCGGAAATGGCAGACTGGAAGGGTGATTCTGAACAACAATTTCCTTTTGCAAAATGCAAAATGGGACTTGGTTTTTAAACTATAAGCGAACAACAGTGATCAATGAGAGCGCTCGATTTGCTCGCGCGCACTGACGGCTGCCTCTGCTCCAGCCGGGTACAGTCGGAGAAAAAAGTGCTTCGTCCAACACAAAGCGTTGTAAGAAAACGAACTACGAACGAATGAACTACATAAATAACAGTGCAAGGAAGTTGTTGTTTATTTTTTATGAATAATGATTAATGTAGCTAATCGTTATTCAATTGTAATGAACGCNTACTGTTTGAGGGATGAAAAAGGAGCAATGGTACATACATGCACTGCCGTGAGGTGTGAACAGACATTATAAATAAAGATAATAACTCACTGTTTGTACTTTCTCCTTCGGTAATCGTTACTTTCTCTACCATTCCGCGTACCTCCTCTGTTGCTGCGGACTAAAATAAGAAAATAATAGATTACAAAAACAGAAAAATTAAACAGTTTAAAGAGTATACTTTAACAAATGCAATGAGTAGCGTGTTACTTACTTCCTTGCTCGTCATGGTCGTCTCGTTGCTCGGTTGCAGCTCGGTTGCACGTGCCGTTTCCCGACGATTTCCTTTGTAACTCGCTTATCTCTTTTCTTCCGTCATTTGTTTATATTAAGCGCGCCCCGCACATAGAGCTTGAAACGACGGACGCTTGATCGCGCGGCGATCGCGTCACATTTAATATTACACAATCTCAATTAATTTGAGATACCTATGTCAATTTAATAATAACAAAAATAACGATAATAATAATAATAATATAAAAAATATTATTATATAATATAATATATAATATAATAATATAATATAAAAAATATTATTATATAATATAATATATAATATAATAATATAATATAAAAAATATTATTATTATCACATTTTTCTATGTGTATAACTCATTATTATAATCTTGTCTCTCTCTCTGGCGTCTGAGGATTACAATACTATATCGTTCCCGATTTTTTCCCTATAATATTGGCTACCATAGTAAAGATGGATGGTGATTGAAAGAAGTTCGTGTGTAATGACAAAGTGCATAACCTGCATTAATGTTTTTATGTTACAGTGAAATCTTTTGCATTTATTTTTTTTTGCTATCCTTTCTTACTAACAACTTTTCTTTTCCAAGATAACACAATTATACAGGGTGTCCCAGAACTCTTGACATCCCCGGAAATGGCAGACTGGAAGGGTGATTCTGAACAACAATTTCCTTTTGCAAAATGCAAAATGGGACTTGGTTTTTAAACTATAAGCGAACAACAGTGATCAATGAGAGCGCTCGATTTGCTCGCGCGCACTGACGGCTGCCTCTGCTCCAGCCGGGTACAGTCGGAGAAAAAAGTGCTTCGTCCAACACAAAGCGTTGTAAGAAAACGAACTACGAACGAATGAACTACATAAATAACAGTGCAAGGAAGTTGTTGTTTATTTTTTATGAATAATGATTAATGTAGCTAATCGTTATTCAATTGTAATGAACGCGGAAACGAGGAATTTAATAGGTAAATGACAAATTGAAAAGTCGCAGCGAACATTGCATTTAAAAGATCTGCAAAAACTATACAGATTCATCTTATCCATTTATCCGCAAACGTAGCTGTTCTGACGAACATTGGACTCGGTCAGTGGGTCATCGTGCCAATTCTCGCTGCTCGCAGGTAGAAGAGCTATTCGCCATGGTCGACCCTCGGTCCGGGTAAAGAACCCCGCAATGACATTTCATTGTAGGATCACTTTCACTTTACACTTAAAATTTTAACACAGAGAATTTTTAAGATTTTCGCTCTTGCGTGTTATCAATACACTTCGAAAGGAGTCTATTAATTTTTGTACATAATTTTAACTTCACTACACTACACTATCGTCATCTCTCATTTAAAAATTTTCAGAGGCTTGCGTTGTTGATCCAGCAATCTAACACTGAACGTCTCCGTAAGGAGCCGATTGTTTTCCATTTACAACACGAACTTCATTACACTACCCTCTCGTCGTCTCTAACAATTTTTAAACACTCACATTGTTGCTCCTGCACTGTAACATTAAACACCTCCGCCAGGAGCCGATTGTTATTTATTCACGAAATGTACTTCATTGCACATTCACCGTCCGCATGACCCAACGATGCACGAAGGGTGCTACTTGATCCGAATGACATTTTTTGTATCGGCATCGGTGGATAAACGTCTCCACGTTTTTATCACGGTACGCGAACACCCGAAAAATCACGTAATTGTCTGTATTGGATTTTCGAGCTCCATCGTTGAGTTGAGGTGCACGACTCGATACTTACTGATTCGCCTCTCGAAATTTTCCTTCGGTAGAATTTTCCCGACTCGATGGCAAAATTCGTTTGAACATGTGTTCGGTATCCTTGGAAGAAACACGTGTTAAACACTCGATACTTCTGCGACGTGCAATTAGAAAATGTTGACCCTTAGCCGTAACTGTAGGCACCCCGTACGTAGGTAAAAACCCTTTGTACGTTTTATGGCAGGGATTTTACCTGCGTACGATGTGTCTACGTCGCAGAGGTACCGAGTGTTTAACATGTGTTTCTTCCAACTTCTGCTCCGACTGTACCCAACTGGAGCAGAGGCGGCCGTCAGTGCGCGCGGGCGAATCGCGCGCTTTCATTGATCACTGTTTTTCGTTTATAGTTTAAAACCTAAGCCCCATTTCATATTTTGCCAAAGGAAATTGTTGTTCAGAATCACCCTCCCAGTCTGCCATTTCCGGCTCTAACACTCTTTCCGGAACACTCTGTATAATATCTCTATGCTGTCTATACTGTGTATACCGTAAACACACAATACTATTTCTACTAATATCACAGCCGACTCTAATACTAGCTGTGCTAAGAATAAAATGGCTACACCGCGAGAGTCCGGTTTTCCTATTCGGACTCCCAGCGGACTCTCAGTCTGTCTCTCTCGGACTCTCGGTTTTCCAGGTTCTGTCTCTGTCTGTCTCTTTACTTCTAATGATCCTCCAAGGAAAACACATATAAATAATATTTAAACAAAAATAATGGAATAAATACAACAAATAAGGGAAAATTTATTTATTTATATTCATTTATAGTGACGTACATTAATATACATTCAATATTTTTACATATTATTCGCAACTTTATCACACATCCAGGTAACCTCTTTCACATCACTAATATTGCTTATTTGAGTATTTCAATCGTTTATAATTCATTCAATGCATTTCTAATCGTTTCTATTTAATCTACACATTGTTTTATCACCTTTCACATTCATATTTTCCTGAAAAGACCGTAAATATTTCAGGTATAATCAATCACAACAGGAAACTGTCCCGAGAGTCCATGGAATGAATAACACATTTATAAATATCCGAGACACTTATCACTTGTGCTTGCTACATTTATAGTCCTTATACCTTTGTTATATATAATTGATGACAAATACTACAAATTAATATAATTATATACTAAAGAAAACGTTAATTGTAATCGCGAGTACCGTTATGTCATTATAAAAAATATAGGTGTCCATTTAAAAAAACTGGAGGTGACCTTCAAATGTCCGAAGTACCTCCACCTGCAAAAAAACTATTATCGCCGCCGGATGGCCCCCTTCGAACTGTGCAATTTTATTTCAGCAAGTATTTCTGTAAAACTTATAGTTTCGAAGATATCTGAGGTGGTCAATAGTTATTGCCCCACCCTGTATATTCTGGTTTTCTATTATTTATAAGAAGTAATAAGACAATAGCAATAAAAATGCAGAACAATGAGTAACAAGGCATATATCATTCACGTTATCATCCGATTTTCAGAGTTGCAGAGTGTTACAGTTGTTTATAAAATCGTGAATAGAACTATAGAATTTTACTTCTTGATTATGTTTTATTTTGTTGTAAACCATATTTTAACATGCTCAGTTAAACGTTAATAAAACATCCAAGTCTTCTCTATTTGTATCTTAGAAATAATATATAGTAAGAATAAAAAAATACATTAGCCTCTAAATTGCACTTATTTTTAATATTTTTTCTTTTGTTTGGGTCATAAACAGTCTCTATGAGTTATCAAGAATATGAGCACCCAGGAAGGAAACCGTTCGAGGCTTCAGAATCCTACCAGAATCAAACTGCGTTTAAAAATGATTTGCACGACAAATCTCATCAAACGAAATTAATAAACAGCATCGACGTTCCAAACGTGTGCGACAGATGTAAAAAGATAATAGAGTGGAAAATTAAATACAAGAAGTACAAAGCACTAAAGACACCTGCGAAGTGTATAAAATGTGAAGAGAAAACAATTAGTAATGCTTATCACAATGTATGTTTGCCCTGTGCAGCGCAACATGAGATTTGTCCAAAATGTAGTAACGAGATGGAAATCATCAAGGAGGAATCATGTAAGTAGAGGCAATGTAATTCAAATCGAATTGCAAAACTATAATGAACATTAAATTTTAAATAATAAGAGGTATAAATGGTTTTAGGAGAAATTGGAGCAAAGGAGAATTGGTGACACCAAATAAGATACAAACAGTTGTACGACAATCCGAGAAAAATGAAACATGTCATTAATAATTAAAGGTTGTACTGTCAACGAGTTAAAAGCATGCAGTAATGAAAATACAGATACAACCTTTAGTTCGACATGATTCAGCATCAGAAAAGAAGAAAATAGTTTAGTACAATACTTTTTCATACTGAGATTCGTATTTGTGTAAGTTGATTTCCAAGTTTGTTCGACTTGTGAACGATTTAGTACAATTTGCTTATCGTGTATTCCATTTCTCTCTGTTCGGGACAGTGTTCACAAACATTGATAATTGTGTAGCTGAAACAATACAAAGTGTGCCTACTGATTACTCATTTTTTATCCTCTTCTACTACTTACTATTATAATACTACAATAATTGTTGAAAATGTACGCCACGTTGCTGCTCATATAAGTTTGCTCGATGAATTAATGATATCTGAACAAAGTGTAAGCTGTTATCGTTTTTTAATTTTTCGAATTCCTCAGTAATCAGACGTAGGTAAATGAGAATAAGCGAACTATTACGTAGTGTAATGAACTATGACTCTTATTATTATATAAACCTCATCATGTAGACGCTTTTCCATCGTTGTCAATGTTTTTAAACACTGTTCCAGATAGAAACAACAAAAGCAGTAGAATACCCGATAAGCAAATTGTACTAAATCGTTTACAAGCTGAACAAACTTTCAAGTCGATTTTCATGACGAAACAGAGCTCGGGATGAAAAAATGTAATACCAAAAGTATTGTATTCTTTTTTGACGTAGAATCACTTTTTGCTCGGTTGGACTACGATTTCCGAGACACCTCACATATGTTGCGTAAAGTACTCTAATTGTAAGGAAAAAGATATTTTATAGACCGATTGATTGATTAGTCCGATTTATTGTACTATAATAAATATAAGAGGCTCGTGGACAATATCCGTCTAGCCTAAGATATTTTATTGAAACTACCGTAATTGTTGACGATTATAAACAGATAACATTCTAAATAAAATGTTTTTAAATAAATTTCTCTACATTATTTTTATATATATGCATTATTTAAGAATATTATGGCATTATGAGTATCAAAAATTATCCAAGTTTAAAAGATCCTTACCATAATTGTTATTTATTGATGATTATATACAGATAAGACTGTAAACAAAATGTTTTTATATAAATTTCTCTAGATTCCTTTTATGGATATTCACTATTTAAGAAAATTATGGTATTATGAGTATAAAAAATTATCCAAGTTTAGAAGATCAATAATTAGTAATAAATTATCATAGGATGATGATTGTGTTAAAATTACAGCTTAGAACCTGTATTTAAAAATTATATTTAAAAGTTTTGAATTTTATACACTCGTAAGACAAGTAACGCTTAAATCTAATAGAATGTTTAAAATGAAAAGTTAGTAAAGTTTGATGACGTGTATTTTTTCAGTGATGTAACTTCGCGACAGGTGAAAGCCTGATTCTTTACGTTCAATTTAAAAAAAGAATTGTTTTTATGCTTTATGTTTTATGCTTGATGTTACAGTGGTTTAGAAAAATCCTTTATAACATTTGCTCTAACACAGTCTACCTTTCAAGAAATTCTAATTCCGAACACAATTTCATCCCAAGCATGATTTCATTCACTATACAGGGTGTCCCAGAAAGATTGTAGGAGACGGCAGATTGGGAGGGCCTTACTGAACAACAATTTCCTTTGGCAAAATACGAAATCGGGCTTGGTTACCGAGTGATTAACAAAAAACACGGACCAATGAGAGCGCTCGGTTGACTTGGACTCCGAGTCGGGACTACGCTGAACGCTCTGCACAAACAAATGTTTCGCTCAATACGAAGCTGTTTAGGAAAATAACGAACAATAAATTGCGTGAATGACAATACAAGAAAATTGTTCGTTCTGTATTATCAATAACAATTAATACACTTAATCGTTATTTTCCTAAAAAGCTTCGTACTGAACGAAACGCTTGTTCATGCAGAGCGTCCAGCTTACAATTAGTACCAACACTTCCGACTCGGAGTCCAAGTCAACCGAGCGCTCTCATTGGTCCATGTTTTTTGTTAATAACTCGGTAAACAAACCCGATTTCGCATTTTGCCAAAGGAAATTGTTGTTCAGTAAGATCCTCCCAATATCTCATTATCGGCTCCTACAATCTTCCTTTAATTTACGCAGGAATCAGGAAACCACGTGTGCAGTCTCAAGTGAAACATCGAGCAGTCCCACGGAATGGCATCAGAGACTTGGACAACTGAACTGGAAGGACATGATGTTGATGTACAAGTATGGATGAGACATCATGAGACAAGATGAAATAGACATCGATAACAGTTTTCTATTTGTTATACATTAAGAATTTCAATGGACTGGAATTTCAATTTATTGGTGCAATTAAAAATCTGTAGAAAGTAAGTAATAGTATAGTCGCATATTTCATGTCCTGTAGCATTGAACGAGGTGGTACATTTGGTGATAGTACATTTATAATGTAGTCATATCCATTCTATGTACAATAATTGCTTCTGTATAATATTTTAATTAGACGTTTCTGCAAGTCTCTATTTTTATAATGAAAATGAGAGAAACTATTACAGTTGCGGAATGTATCACGTGCGTTCGCGATTAAGAGCAAATAATGCGGAAACAGAAATTGAAAATTGTATTTAAAATTCGGTTACATGCGAAACCGTGTAGCTCGCTTTGAACGACAAAGTTGTAATGACATTTTGACATGTTAAACAAAATCATGTCGAACAAAGAATAGACGGGCAATACCGCCACGCATAGAATATTTCTTCTTCTTCATAAGCGCGAATTGCATGGTTCCCAACAGAAACGATATAGATATAAACATTTGTTTTCTCTCCTAATTATTATGGTTTATAATTTATGTCGGATATTTTGTACTTTTTTTAAATATTTTATTCTTTATGGTAAGTGTCCTAATTTCTGATCATATCACAATTTATCGCCACTATCCTCTTCTTTCTATATGTTTATATATGTACTCTTAAGCTAGTAGATGGAAATTATAACGTGAACACAAATTGGCATATTTACCATAATTCTGTAATTTTTTTTTATTTCAGATTTCGACGAATAACAATTTTGTCAATTTTTTACAACACGTTATTTAATGAACTAAGCCTTCTAACATACCACAGAAAATTAATTTATTTAAACGAATATTAAAAAAATTTTGAATTGTGTCTGAATATTAATGATAGTCACTGTATCTCTTATATTATTCCAAGGAGTGAAAATATTTAAGCTAAAGTTATTAAACGATTTTCTTGAGATAGGAATCCTAAATGTACCGACTTATGTGTATTTAGTCAGCTCTCAGGTTGTTGCCATTGACTTACGTTGCATGCTACGTGAGATAAAAAGAGAAAAAAAGCGCACGATATTCGAAAACCGCGCAGTTTTCTTTCTGCCATTTTGTATAACTCAATGTCTGCATAGTGCTAGTTAAAGAAGAGTCGTGCTGTCGTCGGCATCCCGTCAATTTTGGTACGACGCATTCGAAGATTCTTCCTGCATTTTCAATGAGAAATCGTATTCTACGTAGCACACGTGGACCATCGAGATTACAACAATTCCGTGAAACTGTGGCGAATGAAGTCAGCGAAACCGTTTTGTGTATTTACCTTTTTAGCAGAGTCACTTCCACCGCATCAGACAAGAACCTCAAGACGTCCACCCGTAGCATACACACAGTATAGGCAGTCGAGACGTGTGACGTCCATCGTAGCATACACACAGTATAGGCAGTCGAAACGAGTGGACGTCCACTTCCACCGTAGCATTCGAAGGATAACTTGGACTGGATCGTTGACTGGACAGACAAAGATAAAATATATTTTTCTCTCCTTTGTTTGTGGGTTTTACATTTAAATTTCATTACTTACTGTATTACATCTGATTGTTTACATTGAACTTATAATAGAAACTAGACTTCATGCAAAATCATATATTTATAAATGTAATTAAAGAATTTGAATACAAACATATAAGCATTCGCTGCATTCTCCAAAAATTATCAACTATATTTTGCAGTAGTTACTTCGTACTTATTTGCGCATTTCATATCTGTTGCGTTTTTTCCGATCATTTAAAATCTTTATACGCAGGAATATCCGCACTCGTTTATCAAGCGGAAGAACATAATGAAGTAGGAGAATCCAACATTTTTCGCTTGAAGGTAGTTTGGTAAGTACGTAGTATAAAGCAAAAGAGAAATATTAACAATAAGTAAAACACAGAAGTTTATAAGACATTATATATATCTTGTACCATTGTAACTTTCACAGCTAATTTATGTGCTTAGAAAAGAGTTGCAAAACGCAATCCCTTATAAATTCTGCCCTTCCTTAATAATATTTTTTGCTACCGTAGTCAAAGCTGAAAGTTTGCGGGAGTAATAGACAATCTTACATTTTCCGCATCGTTGTAACAATGTATGGGTCGTGATTATGAACTCCTACGTTGACCTGATCAGTAGTTTATCGCTTGTGAAAGCCACCTATAACACAGGCCATTGTCCTAAAAAAAACCCGACCATTGTGAAAAGCGCACCCGCGCAACAGTGAGAAGGGAAGGGAAATGCAGAGAAATGAAGAAAAAAAATATGAGGTTGTCTAGAGCTTTATGTTTTACAATGGTATTTGGGATTGCAGTTTCAGGTATGGACCCCTCGTAAGTATTTCTGAAGTAATGTCAAACATGTGGTACTTGAAACATGAATAGACCGCCGTTCGAATTGCCATGACAAGCGGAATCTTCTTCATCGAAAATCATTTCATTAAGCGCAGTTTTTTAAATAAAATAGGCTTAATTAAAGTAAAAGTGCATGAAGGTACGAAGAAATATTTGTTGTTGATTATACGCCAGGATGCTGCCTAATTACAAAAAATTCAAGTACGTTTATAAATAATGAACACAAAAATCACATCAACGACGGCCATAACAGATGTAGCACCCATATTTAATTGTTTATGCCATTTCTTAATTACACTGAAATAATANAGTATTTCTGAAGTAATGTCAAACATGTGGTACTTGAAGCATGAATAGACCGCCGTTCGAATTGCTATGACAAGCGGAATCTTCTTCATCGAAAATCATTTCTTTAAGCGCTGTATTTTAAATAAAATAGGCTTAATTAAAGTAAAAGTGCATGAAGGTACGAAGAAATATTTGTTGTTGATTATACGCCAGGATGCTGCCTAATTGCAAAAAATTCAAGTACGTTTATAAATAATGAACACAACAATCACATCAACGACGTCGATAACAGATGTAGCATCCATATTTAATTGTTTATGCCATTGCTTAATTACACTGAAATAATTAAATAATAAAATTATGTTCCTTGGAACAGCAAAGAAAGACAATATTTTCAATATACATTTCCATTTACTTTTTTTATTAAATCATTCAAAAGTGCAAAATGAAAGCTTTTCTTTAGGAATTGGGAAAAATGCGCTCGAGCATTCGTATCCATGGTTTTGCCAATGTCTAGCAAACACGAACCGAGCATCGTCTTGAATGAGGGCACAGTCATAAAAATCGAACTCTTTGACCTTCTTTGAATGACTCAAGGGACTGTCGTTCGAACCGCATACAAGCCTAGAAGATGTTTTAGCTGTGCGTTCGGATATGATGCGAAAGAAAATTGTAATTTCTTCAATTTCGTATTTATGCCATTTTCGTAATGAGCAGTACAAATATCGGAAGAAATATGTATGGAAAAATGGTTTAAACAACTTCATTGTGACATGCAACAATAATATTTGAGATTGATAAATAATCGCTTGAATGTTGTGTATGGGCTTCGCTTGATTATAAATCGGTTCCACTGATATCGGTCGGAAGTGATGCCAATTCTACAGAGTTACAAATTGCTTTTTCGCCGCAGGGGTCATCTTTTGTCTCCGTGGGACAGAGATGTTTTTGTTATTTACTATACACAATGTATTTACTATTTACGTACTTATTAAAGGCCACCTTGGATATCAGTTTTCCTTCTTAAACGATGTTACATTTTCCTCGGGGCACCCGAGAACTCCGGGACAGCCGAGGAGCTCGTGGCAGTCCATTGACACATATAAGAATAGACCGCACTAGCAGCTCGAAAAAGGAAGAGAAGAAAAAAAGAGAATAGTGATCCATAGACCTGCGGGTTCCCCTGTGTCCTTGTCCTTGTCGCGCGCACGCTCGTTAGACAGGGACACAGAGGCCTTTTCTATCGCTTCCCCTTACAGACTTGTCCACGACTAGTGCGATCTAGTCTTATATGTATGGCTACGTGACAGTTTCGGAAGTCGGGGTGGCCGAGGATCAGCCGAAGTTGGGGCGGCGGAAGAGGAAGCCATTTAATACTTTTAGAAAGTATTAATAATCAAAACGTGAGAAATGTGAAGTATTTAAAAAAATGAAATACATCAATTATAATACAAATCGTCTCTTAATATAAAATCCTCTCTTTCTAATTTTAGTTATCACCAATCCTGTGGCGGTAAAACTGGTTATAATTGAAATAAACAATTCCAATGATAAATACTTCATTTCTGTCCATTATTCGGGAGTTAGATTAAATGTATACTTCGTGTTCTGTTTTTAGTTACGAGCGCTAAATATTACATTACATTACATTATTCTTCCATAAAAATGTTAATTTTGCTTTTTTAATTAAGTTAATAAACATAATATTTTGCATAAGATCTAGTTCCTATTATAAGTTCAATGTAAACAATTAGATGTAATACAATAAGTAATGAAATTTAAATGTAAAACCCACAATCTAAGGAGAGAAAAATATATTTTATCAAATTTGTCCGTCCATCCAGTCAATGATCCACTCCAAGCTATCCTTCGTATGCTACGGTGGACGTGGACGTCCACTCGTTTCGACTGCCTATACTGTGTGTATGCTACGGGTGGACGTCTAAAGGTTCTCGTCTGCTGCGGTGGAACTGACCTTTTTTTAAAAAGGGTTCTGGACCACGTCTCCGTGGACGTTTCTTCCCAACTGGCCGCTAGGTGCAACACTAGTAGGGGAACACGCGAGAACAAAGGCATGAGAATTCTCGGTTTCTCTCTTTACAGGAGGCTCGAGCCAACTCCGAATTGATCTTGGAGACCTCATGCGGAGAATCTGAGGAACTATTAGTAAAGGATAGACTGATCCTTGTCTCTCCTGCGTTGCTCTGACCGAAGCGGAGCTAAAATTCCTTTTCGGCCGTTTCGTGGCTATCATCGCGGTAGCGTAGCAATCTCAGACGATGCCCGCGCTTAAAAATTTTAATAATTTATGAAAAGTGATAGAAAAAAGGATATTTATGAATAAGAAGAATATGTAAACTGGAATAAAACATTTATTTAAAAAAAACCATCGTACAACTATTTTCATACAACTTTGGCCTTTGTTAATTCTTACCGCANTCCACTCGTTTCGACTGCCTATACTGTGTGTATGCTACGGGTGGACGTCTAAAGGTTCTCGTCTGCTGCGGTGGAACTGACCTTTTTTTAAAAAGGGTTCTGGACCACGTCTCCGTGGACGTTTCTTCCCAACTGGCCGCTAGGTGCAACACTAGTAGGGGAACACGCGAGAACAAAGGCATGAGAATTCTCGGTTTCTCTCTTTACAGGAGGCTCGAGCCAACTCCGAATTGATCTTGGAGACCTCATGCGGAGAATCTGAGGAACTATTAGTAAAGGATAGACTGATCCTTGTCTCTCCTGCGTTGCTCTGACCGAAGCGGAGCTAAAATTCCTTTTCGGCCGTTTCGTGGCTATCATCGCGGTAGCGTAGCAATCTCAGACGATGCCCGCGCTTAAAAATTTTAATAATTTATGAAAAGTGATAGAAAAAAGGATATTTATGAATAAGAAGAATATGTAAACTGGAATAAAACATTTATTTAAAAAAAACCATCGTACAACTATTTTCATACAACTTTGGCCTTTGTTAATTCTTACCGCATTCCTATTGCTCCAATTTTGATTCTGCAAAATCCGAAATAATTATTTAAGATTCGCACATTCTTATTAAAACTGCACATTCTTATTTACCTGGAAACATTATTCATGTTGATAGTAAACTAGCTTCTACTCTGAAATTCCANTATTAGTGATGTGAAAGAGGTTACCTGGATGTGTGATAAAGTTGCGAATAATATGTAAAAATATTGAATGTATATTAATGTACGTCACTATAAATGAATATAAATAAATAAATTTTCCCTTATTTGTTGTATTTATTCCATTATTTTTGTTTAAATATTATTTATATGTGTTTTCCTTGGAGGATCATTAGAAGTAAAGAGACAGACAGAGACAGAACCTGGAAAACCGAGAGTCCGAGAGAGACAGACTGAGAGTCCGCTGGGAGTCCGAATAGGAAAACCGGACTCTCGCGGTGTAGCCATTTTATTCTTAGCACAGCTAGTATTAGAGTCGGCTGTGATATTAGTAGAAATAGTATTGTGTGTTTACGGTATACACAGTATAGACAGCATAGAGATATTATACAGAGTGTTCCGGAAAGAGTGTTAGAGCCGGAAATGGCAGACTGGGAGGGTGATTCTGAACAACAATTTCCTTTGGCAAAATATGAAATGGGGCTTAGGTTTTAAACTATAAACGAAAAACAGTGATCAATGAAAGCGCGCGATTCGCCCGCGCGCACTGACGGCCGCCTCTGCTCCAGTTGGGTACAGTCGGAGCAGAAGTTGGAAGAAACACATGTTAAACACTCGGTACCTCTGCGACGTAGACACATCGTACGCAGGTAAAATCCCTGCCATAAAACGTACAAAGGGTTTTTACCTACGTACGGGGTGCCTACAGTTACGGCTAAGGGTCAACATTTTCTAATTGCACGTCGCAGAAGTATCGAGTGTTTAACACGTGTTTCTTCCAAGGATACCGAACACATGTTCAAACGAATTTTGCCATCGAGTCGGGAAAATTCTACCGAAGGAAAATTTCGAGAGGCGAATCAGTAAGTATCGAGTCGTGCACCTCAACTCAACGATGGAGCTCGAAAATCCAATACAGACAATTACGTGATTTTTCGGGTGTTCGCGTACCGTGATAAAAACGTGGAGACGTTTATCCACCGATGCCGATACAAAAAATGTCATTCGGATCAAGTAGCACCCTTCGTGCATCGTTGGGTCATGCGGACGGTGAATGTGCAATGAAGTACATTTCGTGAATAAATAACAATCGGCTCCTGGCGGAGGTGTTTAATGTTACAGTGCAGGAGCAACAATGTGAGTGTTTAAAAATTGTTAGAGACGACGAGAGGGTAGTGTAATGAAGTTCGTGTTGTAAATGGAAAACAATCGGCTCCTTATCTGCCATTTCCGGGACTAACACTTTTTCCGGAACACCCTGTATAATTCTGTGTTATAAAATTAAAAAATATCCAACTTTTATTCATTTTGGGAAAATGTTAATTAAAAATGGAAGTTACATTATAATTAATAATATTTTGGAATTAATTTTTTATTTATTGTTTTTCATCTTGCTTATACGGGAGGGATTTATAACAATTATGATGTACTGGTTGAACATATAGTATAATAAATCCTTAACTTTACGCCTACCATGCACCAGTCAAATAACCGTTCTTAAATTGTTTTACGAAATATAAAAATTAAATTAAATTTATCTGGACATATTGTCGACTTAAATTGTTCGTCGAAAACACGATTTTTTGTTAAAACAATCGCCATTTCGCGAAAAAAAATTCTAAAAAATAATAATGTGTACTTCACTAGCAAAACTCACGTAGATAATGAAAAAATCTTTTTTTGTTATAGGTGGAGTTTGACGAGACTTCTACTGCTCCCCGCTTTTTGAAACAGCGGTTCACGGTAATCACTGCACAGCCGCCATTTTGTAAAAAAATATCAATAAAAAATATTTTCTCTTTTTCAAGAGTCGCTTAATCCAATGTTATATTATTTTTATACCTTTAATCTGAAATGTCCTTCAAAAGAATAATTAAAAAAGCCTTGTTTCTTACAGCATAATGGGGATATAACCCCTTAAGCTGTTATCTTTATAAGGTGTTACTATCAACATTAAATTGTACTCAAAAGTAAAAAATTGTACATTGTATTTTAGCGTTATGATTGGTGTTGTTTTTTCGTACACTGATGTCAATTTAATATTATTAAAATTTCGTGATTTCTCCTCATGTGGCAGTAAGTCGAGTTTTAAACAGTGCAAGTTTATTCGTTGATATCCTATGGAATATTTTGTATGGTTCAGTTCAGAAAAATCACATCCATCATATTTTTATCTATTAGTTTACGTTTTCAGCGCTAGTAAAAAATAATATAAAGGTCATTAACTGAGCAGATCGGGGATCACGTGATGCGTGACGGAGAAAAGGTGTGCGTTAGATCAGCTGCGATAGAGAGTAATAAAAAGTTAGGAAAAGCCGATCTGATAAAAAGGAGAATGTGCAAAAGTAGAGAGGAAGGATAAGAGGAAACGAACACGTACGAAAGATATGCTGAAAACGAATAAAAGTGAGGAATAAAAGTGAGACCAGGAAACGGTGACACGTCGAGTGGTGACAGGGCAAAACAGCACGGACGGAACGAAAGGCGAGGAGAAAGACGAATAAGAGAGGAAAGTACTTAATACATTTATTAAACACATAGAATTAATGATAAGGGAAATAGATAAATAGCGCGGAATGATCTAATCTGTAGGAAAACGGAAAAACGGTTAAGCTAATAAATAATCGATAAAACAGGAAGGAATGATTTCGGTCGATAAGATCGAGATTAGATAGATAACGACAACTATGAGTGATAACGAGGAAAGAGTTCTAAAGAAAGTGGAACAAAGTGATAAGACCAGTAAAGGACAAAAAAGGAGAGGGAGACCGACACTGGCGGAGCAGTTAGGTAGAGAGAGAGCGGGCAGCGCAGGATCGTTTTTCTTCGATCAGCACAAGAGAAAACGGGAGGAAGAAGAGAAGGAAAGAGAAAAAAGCGAGAAAGAATTTTTAGAACAATTTCAGAAAACAAGGAAAATAGGTAGATCACCGCCGGAAAAAAGAGCAGGGACGGAGGGAGACAGAGATCAGCAACAAACAGATACAAACATGGATAAATTAACACAGCTAATATTGACAATAAAACAAGATACGGAAGAAATAAGAAAGGAAAACAGGGAAATAAGGTCAGAAATTAGAGAGATGAAAGAGGAATGGAATAAAAGCAAGAAATATGGGAAAAGGAAAGAAAAGATTTAGAAAAAAAGGATAACACAACTAGAAAATAAGGAGGACCAAACGAAAATTTTAAAGGAGAGAATAACAGGATTAGAGAAGAAGAAGGAAAACAGAGAAAGGAGAGAAAGAAGAAATAATATCATTTTGAAAGGAGAAGAGTTACCACGGAAAGAAACGCCACGAGAGACAGTAGAATACGTACTAAAGAACGAGTTACAGATAGAAGCAGAAGTAGAGGAGGCATTTTGGATCGGAAACGGGCAGAATAGAAGCATACTCATGGTGAAACTCAAAAGTTGCCAACAGAAGAGGGAAGTAATGATAAAGAAGAACAAAATGAAAGGAAAGAAACTGTACATAGACAATGATTTAACAAAAAAGGAAAGAGAAATACAGAAAAATATAGCAGATGTAGCTAAAGCAGAAAAAGCCGCAGGAGGACAAGTGAAGATAGGGTATAGGAAATTAAAAATCAACGACAGAGTATACGTATGGAAAGAGGAAGGGCTAAAGGAGGGAAAATTTTGGAGCAGACAAAGCTCCATGAACAATTAAAAGAGAGAAAGAAGGAAGGAGGTCGGAATAAGAAACCAGCAAAATTAGGAAATGAAAAGAGACAGAAGGTGCTTTTGCGTCCTAGGGAACTCCCTAGAGTGCAAAAGCAAAAAAGAGACAAAAACGCACCCGCGACGTCTGACGTATCAGATGACGTGGATGAAAAAATAGAAGAAAGCGAAACAACAAAGGAGGTAATAAATAGTTATTTTTGGTATACTAGACCGTAAAATTTGATTTTGCGGCCACATTTCCGGACGTAAAATGCAATTTCACGTACTTGCGGCTGTAAAATCAAATTTTACTACAGTATAGTATAACAAAAAATGATGTTTGCCACACGGATGTAAAGTTTCACGGCCTCGTGTGATCGTATGCCACTCGGACCGGCTTCGTTGGTCCTCGTGCACAAAGCACGATCACTACTCGGCCATGAAATTTCATTTTACGTCCTAGTGACAAAAATAACTATTTTGTCTTTGATTTTACAGCCACAAGTACGTGAAATTGCATTGTACGTCCGGAAATGCGGCCGCAAAATCAAATTTTACTGTTTAGTATACCAAAAAATAGGATTTTGGAACGTAGCGGGATTGATTAACAAGGATAAAGATTTCTGGGAATACGTAGAAGAATTCGACGTAATAGGATTAACAGAAACCTGGATAGGAGAAAAGCAATGGAATTTATTAAAAGATAAGTTATCGGAGAAATTCTCATGGAAATGCCAGTTCGCAATTAAAGAAAAAAGGAAGGGCAGAGCGAGCGGAGGGATAGTAACAGGAGTCAGTAAGAAGATAAAATAGATAGAGACGCAGAAGAAAATTCCGGATGTACAGGAAAGGAGAATAGAAATACAAAACAAGATATGGAGAATTTTAACAATCTACCGCAAGAATATGAAAAAGACAAGGGAAAAGATAGAAGAGACGATAGGAGTCACGAGGGAATCGAGACTAATAATCGGTGGTGACTTCAATGCGAGAACGGGACAAAAAGGATTTTTCAGTAATGAGGAAAGAAAGGAAAATGAAACGAGAAAATCGAAAGATGAAGTAAAGAATGCAGAAGGAGAAAGATTAATAGAGATGGTGGAGGAGAACGGCTGGGAAATTCTGAATGGTAATTTCGAAGGAGACGAAGAGGGTGAATTTACGTTCATCGCTGGAAGAGGAAGCTCTGTAATAGATTACGCCATAATAGACTCGTCATTAAAAGAAGAAATCAAATCCTTTAGAATTGACGATAGAATAGAATCGGATCACTTACCACTGAAAGTGGAGGTATACGGAAAAACTAGCAAAGAAACGCAAGAGGAAGAACAGTGGAAGCGGAGAAGAATATGGACAGAGAAAGGAAAAGCCCATTACCAAGAAGAAATAAATAAAATCATATTCGGACAGGAAGGGACAAACGAAGTGATGAATGAAATGATACGAAAAATCAATGGGACAGTTTCCAAAAAAACAATGAGAATCAGAAAAAGAAAGGCAGGAGTTAAAAAATGGTGGGATAAAGAATGCACGGAAAAGAAAAGAGAAGCAAGAAGGGCTCTGAGACGATGGAAACAAGGGAAGGGTGAAAGAGAAACGTACGAACAGAAGAGGAGAGAACTGAAAGAACTTTTCGAGAAGAAGAAGGATAATCTGCAAGAAAAGGAAGAAAGAGAAATAGAACAACTAAAAAACGCAAATGATGTATGGAAGTATATAAATAAAGAAAGAAAGAAGAGAACAGGAATAACAAATAATATAAGTCCACAGGAATGGAGAAAATATTTTATAGAGCTGTTAGAGGGAGAAGAATGTAAACAACAAGCAGAAAACACAAGCGAAGGAACAAGACCACCGGAAGAAGGGGAAATAATAACAATTCAAGAAGTGCAACGGCAAATAAAGAGACTAAAAAGAGGAAAAGCAGCAGGAGAGGATGAACTGGAGAATGAAGCGTGGATATATGGAGGAGAAAAGGTCTTAACAGGAATCACAAAGCTGATAAATAAGGTATGGATGGGAGAAGGATTCCCGGAAAGATGGAAAGAAG
>SMSR01010694.1:18387-31667 GCA_019453355.1 Ceratina japonica | reverse complement strand
CGAGAGAGAGAGAGAGAGAGAGAGAGAGAGAGAGAGTAAGAGAGTATGAGTCTACGTGTGTGTGTTTCAAAGCAGAAGTTGAAGAGAAAGAAGGGAGGAACAAAAGATAAAGGAAACATATACCTATTTAGGCAAAAGATACTTTTACAAGCAAGTAATACACACGCACATCTTTCAACAAAGAATTATAAACAAAAGGAGTACGTACACATTTAAACACAGGTAAGTTTAACAATGCATATATATGCGCGATTTCTCAAACAAAATGTGTAAGAATATACATATACATAATACTAATAAGTACCTATAGGCAAGTATAGGAAACATGATTCAACTACGTGCGAGTCAATAGTTACGTAACAGTTCGCCTTTTAACCGACGTACTCGTTAATCCATTCGGACGTCCTGTGTATCAATGAAACTCTTTGTCTTCGTTCGCCATTCGATTAACGACCGAAACAAAGCACGCGCGAGAAAGAGATCGATCGATCCAGGAATAGTACACGCGTCAGGTATCAAATTTGAACCGGGGTCGAGATCGGGGACCGTCTCAACGAAAGCCTGTTTAACGTACAGCGACGTCGTTCCGAATGTATTGACAATAAAGGTAATTAATTAATTAACTAATCGAGGTAATAGCGCACCGAGTAAGCGACGAGTACATTGTAATACAGACTTTGTCGACGACGCCGGTGATCGTCGACGGTCCACGGCGTTCCCATCCGCGACGACCCGTCGAGCCGCGCCGCCGACGTCGTCGACGAGCTCTGTATCAGTTGTTATTAATTGTAGTTACCGCTAGAACGAAGAAACGCTATGTACATAAAGGAAACAAAAATGCAGTAGTAGGAAACAAAAAAAATATTATACGTTAAAACAAGAAAGAGCTGTTTGTATAATAACGTGTTGTAAGTTACGCAAGTTCAGGGCCGGCGACGGATCCGGGCCGAGTTCACCGGCGCACGGGCGATGGATACGGCGGACGGGAGGGGGGCGAGTTACTGTAATTTTAAACAAATTGTATGCGTAGATTAGACTACAAAAAGACAATATATAATATATATATATATATATATATATACGTACATATATATATACATATACGTACCGTGCGCGTACGCGTGTGCGGAAAACTCGCTCGAATTCGTCGTGCCGCTGAATCGTCGTACTGCTTCCATAGCAATAACTGTATAGTTGATGTTAATGGTACTAATCACCTGCATTGAAGCAAAAAAAAAAAAAGAAGTAACTATATACTATAATAACGTGTCCCGTAGAGAATTAATTAGATCGCAATTTCTTCTCGAGTTGATTGAAGCAACACAACTTCTTGAATATAATTTTCCTCGGACAATATACGCAAGTAGTAGAGACTCGTCGATTAACAGTGAGAGAAAAAAAAAACGAGATTTAAAAAAAAAAGACGCAGACAACTTTTGACCACCTGTCAGTCATACCCTTTTTGTCACGAGATGTATTTACTGTCGAGTATATATATAATATATATATATATATATTACACATAGTACTGTTGCGTGGTCCACGAGTGAGGAAACAGGGTGGACTAGCTCGAGTAATATATATCGTTGCGGCATCCGTGCAACAAATTTTTCCAATTTTGAGATCGTGATATATACATACAAAATATATAAATATATATATATAAATACATATATAACGTACAGAAACATAAAAAAAAGTGAGGAGGCGGAGGGGATTAACGCTACTTTTCATTCATTTAAACTCGCCGGAAGGTGGTAATCTTTTCGCGGCTGCTTTTATCGTCTTAGTCTCGGTAGTGTTCAAAGCCCCGCAGCTCGATTTTATCCGAAACGCAATTAAAGGCGAACAGATCGACGGCGACGATTTTATTACGGCGCGCACGGACGTGTCGCCGGTAATATACGGTGTATATCCTACGAGGGAGGGACGAAGAGAGGCGGAATCCAGTAGTTTAAGGCGCGGATACAACACGTTTTCTTCTCGGGTCTTTTGTGAAAGTGATGAATAAGAAAAAAAAAAAGTTGTTTACTGCTCTAACAATAAAAAAGAGGAAAAGTAGTAGTTAAATGTATGATAGCTGCAAACAGAAATGAATACGTTATTACCTAAGTGTTTGATAAATATAACATATTCTAACACTTGTTGTATAAAGAGTACTATTTAGGTGAATTCTGAATTATTTATCATATCAAACAGGTTGAGATGTGTTTGAAAATAATTTATTGTAATAAAATAAAGCGAGAGGGCGACGGCAGAACGGTCGTAGCTGGAGGAGGGAAACGCAACAAGATGATTGACGGCAAATTATTAATCGGAATTTCTATTTAAACCTCCGTCTAAGTTTCGTTCCGCTTTTCCTTCAGGTAATAGGCAGACGTGAGAGAATCAGGATTCCTCGTAAATAAAATTATTTTCACACACATATTTGTTACAGAGTTTATCCGTTCTCGTTTAAGATTACTTTTCCTAGATCTCGACGAGGCGAGCCGTTGCTTTGCGAACGTCGAATTCGCGACGATTTTTTTCTAACGTGATTTTTAATGTTTTTATGAGTTCCGTTCGACGACGAGTGACAGCCGCTCCTACCTGAATCGTTAGGTACATTACAATGTGTATCGAATGTTCATCGTTTGTTACGTTAAAACCTATTTCGACGTTGTGGCCTGAATCTGTAAACCTACTATACTGTACATGAAACTTTTGTCCTTAGATGCAGATGAAGTATCTAATACTCTCGATTTATACTATTATTATTAATCTAGTACGATTCTTATTTTTCAAGGAATATAATATCATGTTATTGTAAAAGTACTGCCTCGAGGACAGACTGTATCTTGGCTCCGATTAATAAATGAGTTTGAACCAAATATGTTTATATTTTTGTCGCCTTCACAGGTATGAAAATTGATGAAAATTGCATGGCCGTTTAAATGGGTTATTTATTTCGAGGAGATTCTTAAAGAAATTTAGTATGAAGATCTATAATTTATGAGAGAATCGCAAATCGATTTAAATCACGGCGAACTCTGTTATTGACACACAAGCCTCGGCCGGGTAATTAAATTAATTTCTGCGACTCTTCCATGCACTGTTAGGAATGGGGACTGCTTGCTATACATACATAGGCATCGCCTGGAATAATACACTGCCCGTCTCCTATACATATATACATATATATATATGTATATATATATATATACTTTTTTTAATTCCACAGTGGCGGCGAAGGTGCTCTCGACCGCGCCCGCCGCGTACACTTCTCATTTTCAATTTAAAAATAATGAGAATTTACTGCGAATAGACGCCGCTGTCGCGT
Organism: Ceratina japonica; assembly: GCA_019453355.1. Taxonomy (NCBI): domain Eukaryota; kingdom Metazoa; phylum Arthropoda; class Insecta; order Hymenoptera; family Apidae; genus Ceratina; species Ceratina japonica. Next base: position 28,348 of record SMSR01010694.1, on the reverse strand, counting down.
ACAGATACTCATCGAGTTTGAGCCCGCTCGCGGGAAGTGGAATGAATTGAAAAAAATTCAATTTACCGTCAGAGTGTACCGCATCCTTTCACCTTCTCCCCAGCGTTTCTCCACCTTCCCCGACCCTTCTCCCTCCCCTCTCCCACCCCTCTCCTCGTTCTCCTGGGAGACGTGCCCCTTGTTCACCGAATGCAACGAAAATGAGTAATGCGGCAATGCGGCCGGCGAAATTATTTCTAAAAATCACTCGGTCACGTCGTCGCGTCTATTATCGCGTTCGCTGTTCTTCGTACGAGGATCGAATTAGATCGCCCGCCGATAGGCGTACGTAACTGGCACACTTTTTTAAACGTCCTCACTCGCCGATCCATTACTTCCTTTTTTTTTAATCAACCGTGCATTACGGTCTGCATAATTTAAGAGGCAGCGACACGACAGCGTAAGTAATACAGAACGTCGCTGTTTATGCATGATTTATTTAAATTTCCCCGGTGATGTAAGGGGGCGGAGGGCCACGGGGCCGGGACTGAAACTAAAATACTGAACGCGACGGGGCAATATGAATAATTTATCGGAACAGCGTTATAATTCTATAATCTGAGAATAATGGACGTCATTAGCGTAATGCTTGTCTTCGAGCCGGATGATCACACTGCCCTGAAATCTGTGATCATTTCCGACAACCCCTACACGCCTCGGCGCAGCCTTGATTGCACGTTTATGCGATTCCTGTTATTTTCAATCATTACTTTTACCGGCCACCCCGCGCCCCGCCGCTCCTCCTTCTCCTCCCTCTGCCCATCGCCAGGTAATTGTTATAATGAACAGGAAAATGATAGGTTCGGGGGCCCGGCGTTGCCTCGCGTTTTGTTTGAAAAACCTGCGGACAATGCGATACCTGCTCTCCCGCTTCCCATCGCGCAGCGGTTCCACTCAATTTTTATTATTTCGTTTACCTGCAAAACTTCTGACCCCGTCGACCAACGAACCGCATTACTATGCCAAATACGAGGGTACACATTATTCATGAATCACGTGTGCGATTTAATTAAGCATCATCTTTATAAAGTATGACGTACGCAATATTCAATGAGAGTATTAACATTTCGTGCGATATATATTAATGTAGATTATTATAATATTCAATCGATGAATAATATTGATAATGAATATTCATAGTAGCGCTGAATATCATCATCCTTTAGTCAGTAAACTAATTTCAAATTATACAGAGTTATAAAAAAGTAATTCTTATTAGATTCCAGTCATTCTAGTTTACATATATTACAATATATGTTACGTCATTGTCACGTTTGCTTGTTAGTTTATTCTTCTGTTTAGTCACGTGGTAGACTTTGATTTCGTGCACATTGTACACAGTGTATTAAAAAATGGGAAAAATGTAGGAAGAAATCCGCGGGGGTAGCGGTAAGAAAAATATAAGAGTGCAAAGGACACGTAGACAGTAAGTAGGTATGGTAATCGTAGTAACTGTTAAAAATTTTTTATTGGATTTGATGAAGAAATGCATGAAGCAATATTCATGTATTTTTTTTATTAAGTTTAATGAAACATTTTATTAAATATTCATTGCGGAACACTAATTTTCATGAACGTTACATTATATTTTCTTCAAAGTTCATTAAATTTTCTCAAAGTTTATTAAACTGTTTTGAACATTCATTAATTTTATGGTAAATTTTATATGTGTTTAATGTACGAAAAACTTAAACTTAATGTATTATTTTTCATGAAAAGTGCATTAAATTTAACGATATTTTTAACAGTCTAGATAAGGTCTATCGATACTGTAAACTTCAATCAATAAATTAATTTGAAATTATACAGAAACATAAAAAATTCATTAAAATTCTAGTCATTCTAGCTTATATACATATTGCAATAAACTTGTCACGTTTGCATATTATTTTATTCTTCAATTTAGTCACGTGGTAGACTTTGATTTCGTTCATTGTACGTAGTGTATTAAAAACTAGGAAAAATGTAGGAAGATATCCGCGGGGGTGGCGGTAAGAAAAATATAAGAGTGCTAAGGACACTTTTCGTAGCCAGTAGGTAGGTATAGTAATCGTAGTAAATAGGGTCTATCGATACTGTAAACTTTAGGCAATAAACTAATTTAAAATTATACAGAATTATAAAAAATTCATTAAAATTCTGGTCATTCTAGCTTACACATACTACGATATACTTGCCACGTTTACATATTATTTTATCCTTCAATTTAATCACGTGGTAGACTTTGATTCCGTTCATTCTACGTAGTATATTAAAAACTAGGAAAAATGTAGGAAGAAATCCGCGGGGGTGGCGGTAAGAAAAATATAAGAGTGCAGAGGACACTTTTCGTAGTCAGTAGATATGGAAATCATAGTAGATAAGGTCTATTAATACTGTAAACTTGAATCAATAAACTAATTTGAAATTATACACAATAAAACAATCATAAAAAATTCATTAAAATTCTTACAAAATTCCAGTCATTCTAGCTTACACATACTACAATATACTTCCCACGTTTGCATATTATTTTATCCTTCAATTTAATCACGTGGTAGACTTTGATTCCGTTCATTGTACGTAGTGTATTAAAAACTAGGAAAAATGTAGGAAGAAATCCGCGGGGGTGGCGGTAAGAAAAATATAAGAGTGCAGAGGACACTTTTCGTAGCCAGTAGGTAGGTATGGTAATCGTAGTAGATAGGGTGTATCGATACTGTAAACCGTGAGCGAGGAGGGGTTGCATGCGGGGCGAAGCGTGGTAAAGGTGCGGTAGCACGTTACGGTAACGCTGAACATATTCTATCAGTTTGATAGCTCTCGGTGGGACACTCGATGGCGGATGAAAGCTAGGAGGGACGCGTTGATATCTAATATCGGGCGCGCGCCTTTACGCCGTTGGTATCGGTTTATGTTGCCCCGGGTAATCTTCACCATCCCACGCCGGGCTTAAACTTTTCACGTAAGTGGAGCGCTGACTGGTAAATAAAACCGTGAAAAGTCGCCATCGGAGGTCGCATCGCCTCGTAGCCATCTCCTGGGTCTACACGTATAAGTTCGCCGCGCATTCGTGTCGCCACTTCTTTTTTTTTTATCCCACTTTGTAGACGTATTCCGCGGCGAGGGGGAACAATCGTTTGTCACGTCGTAGATAAATCGTGAATTCTAGTCGTTTTAATTAAGTCCAATCAATGCATGGAAATGCGAGAGTTGAGGAACGTTCAGTCGTTTTAAGTATCCACTTCATCTCGCTAATTTTGTTTTATATTCCGGGGTCGTAGGTTATTCGATCATTACAAGGAGGGATTGCGGCGCGGAACGGGCCGACGAACACGAATTTAGGGTGGATGAGAAACGGAAACGAATCCGATGTATAACAGGAGGGGCCGTCCGTCTTCAGTGCACGAAATAAAATGTAAATTTGCGGCAATTCGCGGTCAATATCGGGAGCTGGCTAGGCGGAGGTAAGTATTACTTGCTTTTCCGCTCATTCGCCGATCCGGCGGCCAACGCCGGGTACAGTCGTCGCAAAAATATCGCGGCGTGCGAAATCAGCGCTTTAAGAGAAGAGACATTTGCACGAAACTTTCGTTTATACATTAAGATTTAATTTATAGTAAGTACAGATTTATCTTCATTGTTAGATACTCATAAAAATCATGTACCGCGTGGATTTATTTTAATTAAATTTACAAACGATAGACTTATGATTAGAGATTCAGCTGGTGGAACACGGACGTGTTTAAGTCAAGTAAAAATGATACTTCGCCGGCTATTATCATTTGTTCTAACACTTGTAACTGTCTGAAAAAGTAAGTTATGTTTCTGGTACGACGGTAACGCCTGTTAGAGTTAAAAAGAGATAAAGAGTGGGAGCGGGGTGTGTGTGTGTGGAACGGGCCCGCGGGCTACGCGCCGTCATTTGCATGAGTAACGGTGAAACCGGGAGGAGTTAGGGTAGCGAGACGAGTAATTTATAGTCAATAATTCTTGGCGAGGCAATTTTCGCATCGAGCGCGAACGTTTCCTCCGGAACGGAGAAGGAGAAATTGGTGGAGAGAACGACAGGCTGGAGGAGGAAGAAGAACGAGGAGGCGGAGGAGGTGGAAGAGGGAGGCGATGCCGCAGAGGCGACAGGAAATGAGGCGGAATGTTAAATAGCTGCCGCGCCGTAGTTTCGCCCTAAGCCTGTCATCTCAGGTACCCTTTAAACTGCACGTGCGAATTATTGGCGACGCTACCTATAGTTTCCGGTCATCGAATCAGAACTGCAACGCTCAGTCGCTCGTCTACTCCGTATAACATGACGAACTGTTTTTGTGATCACAGATTAATATTAATATTATAAAATATAGTATTTAACATATTTTTAATAATACTCAAAACGACCTGTTATTCTCGGACGAATGCCTCAACAAGAGTCAGTTTATTTCCCTAAGATAATTGTAAAGTACAACGTTTCGGCTCATTTGTAAGCCCTTATCAAGTGTTAATCTACAACAATGATTAAAAAAAATTAGAAACGGGACACTCTCGCCAACGGTTTAACGGAATCAGATATTTTATAACGTCCAGTTAAGACTCACATTATAAAAGGTCAAAAACACCTACTTCATATTCATTTAACATATTTTATAGAAGCAACGATATTACACTGTTAAAAATATCATTAAATTTAATGTTCATAATAAATAATACATTAAATTTAAGTTTATCGTATATTAAACACATATTAATGCACATTTAATGCAAATTAATGGATTTTCAACACATATAATGCAAATTAATGGATTTTCAAAAAAATTTAATGAACTTTGAGAGGATTTAATGAATTTTGAAGTAAATTTAATGTACCGTTCATTTAAAATTAGTGTTCCTGAATGAATATTTAATAAAATTTTTCATTAAACTTAATAAAAAAATACATGAATATTGCTTCATGCATTTCTTCATCAAATCGAATGAAAAATTTTTAACAAGTATAATAAATCCTATAATTTATTGAATTATACTAAATCTTGAATTCAGACGAAATGACTATCGTCTAATCGATTACGCTCAAACGGTCTGCTCACAATTATTGTTTGAACACTTGGAGCGAACAAGTAAAAGCCTCGAGAATTTGTTTACATATCGCATGGCACAAACGAAGAGAGAAATCGGCGCCCGGCTGCCGATCGGTGAAACCTCGTTTGGAACCTTTGAAATCTACTCATCCGTGATTCCTACGAGCCTCGTTGAAAGTTCGCCGTCGCGAGTGCGTATCAGGAAACGAAACGCGAAAACAAAGAAATTAAAAACTAGTTAGCTACCCGCGGCGAACGTTTTCAAACGGTCACGCGATATCGCCGCGTGCTATCGCCTCCCGTCCCCTCTGTGTGTTGCCGAACTCGGCTACGGACCGATTCTTCTCCCGAGAGCGTTTTCACGGTCACCACGGGCCCGTGCGTGCCGCTGAATTTATTTCACGGTACGCGCCCGTTTCACAATACCTATCAGGAGATCGTTCGACCCGCGGTAATCGATTACCCTGAATGAAACAGGGGAAAAGGAATATTGTTAGCGGGGTGCTTTTCGATCATTCAAACCCGCGGCCAGTGACACGATCCTGCGCGACGGGATAAATAACATCGCTATTTTACTCTGCTCACTCGTCGGTATAGAAAATAATAATATTATTATTATTATTACAATTCCTGTTATATTTTTATATATTTTTTTTTGCTTCGTATTTATAATGCGACGTTCATAACGCGATAAGAGGTATAAAAATAAAATAGAGTATCGTTGAAGATAATTTTACTCTGCTCACTCACAAAATAATAATATTATTATTATTACAATTCCTGTTATATATTTATATATATTTTTTTTTGCTTCGTATTTATAATGCGACGTTCATAACGCGATAAGAGATATAAAAATAAAATAGAGTATCATTGAAGATAATTTTACTCTGCTCACTCGTCGATATAGAAAATAATATTATTATTATTACAATTCCTGTTATATTTATATATATATTTTTCTTTTTGCTTCGTATTTATAATGCGACGTTCATAACGCGATAAGAGGTATAAAAATATAATAGAGTATCGTTGAAGATAATTTTACTCTGCTCACTCACAAAATAATAATATTATTATTATTACAATTCCTGTTATATTTTTATACATATTTTTGTTTTGCTTCGTATTTATAATGCGACGTTCATAACGCGATAAAAGGTATAAAAATATAATAGAGTATCGTTGAAGATAATTTTACTCTGCTCACTCGTCGATATAGATAATAATATTATTATTATTACAATTCCTGTTATACATATTTATATATATATTTTTCTTTTTGCTTCGTATTTATAATGCGACGTTCATAACGCGATAAGAGGTATAAAAATATAATAGAGTATCGTTGAAGATAATTCAGTTTATGAATGATCGGGGCGAGGGCAGTAGAATGCAGGAGGCGAGGAGATCAAGACTTATGGTTAACAACAAATGCGGCGAACCTCCCCTTCCGCGTTCGCATTCGTGTTTACACGTATTCCGGAGGCCATAAATATACCGGGGGCCACGGTATCGGACACGATACGGTTCCTTTCGCGACGCGGGAAAACTTGACTAATTGCGAAAAACCACCCTGACATCTCTCCGCCTGTTCCTTTCCGACGAGATATATTCTTTGTTGGCCGTCCCTCCCATTGCCGGCCTCTCCCCTCTCGATTTTTCCTCCGCAGTGTGCGACGTACAGTCTGCAACACAAAATCACGGCACTCGAAAATTATAACAGCGAAAAAATTATAGTTTACGAATAGTTTTATAGTTTTATAGTTTACGTCTTTCGTGTATCAATAATTTCGTACAAATTATGAGAATACAAAAATAAATGTTTCATTTAATAAAATCAAGGAATAAGAACTCACAGCTTATAATTATTATAATTATTATAAATGGAAATTGTACTTTTTAGAATTCTTCTTATTAGATGATAGTTATAACAGGGCGTTGATTTATGTAGAACAAATCTTAAAAAATGAATTCTCACGGAAATAGGACGGCTGAGTTTATGACGGAGACTGTACAGTATGTACGACGACGTATCCGTGGTTTTTCGTCGACCGTTCATCATCCCAAGACTAATCTCTTCTACTTGAGCTCCGCTGACGCGCCGTTTGTCTTCCTTATTGTTGTAACCACAGTGAGAGTCAGAAAAAAAATGAGTATAAACCATACGAAGTTAAAGTTCAAGTAATATTTCTGCAGTAGCCTTGTAAAGTCAAATACGCCGCGCGTTCTCTCTCGTTAATAAATATTTTAATCCAACAAATAAATTTTACTAAATAGTTTTTTAATATTCTATATCAATTCCCAATTTGCTCAAAGATTATACTTAAAACAAATTACATTCCTTTGAAATTTGAATACATTTTTAACAAAAATTACTTGAATAATTTATTAGTATATTACATAATATGTTACATACTAATAAATAGAAGGACATCTTTCAGCAACCGTGTTCGAGTGACGCCTAATGAGGGACCATATATGGGAGGTTCAAGTGCCGTCTAAAAGTCGAAAGTTTCAAGCTGTCTTCCAGGAACAGCGATTTCTTTCACCGAGCTGCATGCATCTCTGGGTGACGCACTGCACCGCCGCTGCGCCCCGGAAGGAAGCTCTTGACAGGCCACTTGCTCCGGCGGAGCCTCTTTCTTGTTTCACGAACGGGACATTACATGCTACTAATCGACAGAAACTGACAGACAGGAAACGGCCTTCGGCAATTCACGGATAAAAAGGAAAAAGCCGTCCATTCGACATGCTACTTGCGGCNCTCTCGCCAACGGTTTAACGGAATCAGATATTTTATAACGTCCAGTTAAGACTCACATTATAAAAGGTCAAAAACACCTACTTCATATTCATTTAACATATTTTATAGAAGCAACGATATTACACTGTTAAAAATATCATTAAATTTAATGTTCATAATAAATAATACATTAAATTTAAGTTTATCGTATATTAAACACATATTAATGCACATTTAATGCAAATTAATGGATTTTCAACACATATAATGCAAATTAATGGATTTTCAAAAAAATTTAATGAACTTTGAGAGGATTTAATGAATTTTGAAGTAAATTTAATGTACCGTTCATTTAAAATTAGTGTTCCTGAATGAATATTTAATAAAATTTTTCATTAAACTTAATAAAAAAATACATGAATATTGCTTCATGCATTTCTTCATCAAATCGAATGAAAAATTTTTAACAAGTATAATAAATCCTATAATTTATTGAATTATACTAAATCTTGAATTCAGACGAAATGACTATCGTCTAATCGATTACGCTCAAACGGTCTGCTCACAATTATTGTTTGAACACTTGGAGCGAACAAGTAAAAGCCTCGAGAATTTGTTTACATATCGCATGGCACAAACGCAGAGAGAAATCGGCGCCCGGCTGCCGATCGGTGAAACCTCGTTTGGAACCTTTGAAATCTACTCATCCGTGATTCCTACGAGCCTCGTTGAAAGTTCGCCGTCGCGAGTGCGTATCAGGAAACGAAACGCGAAAACAAAGAAATTAAAAACTAGTTAGCTACCCGCGGCGAACGTTTTCAAACGGTCACGCGATATCGCCGCGTGCTATCGCCTCCCGTCCCCTCTGTGTGTTGCCGAACTCGGCTACGGACCGATTCTTCTCCCGAGAGCGTTTTCACGGTCACCACGGGCCCGTGCGTGCCGCTGAATTTATTTCACGGTACGCGCCCGTTTCACAATACCTATCAGGAGATCGTTCGACCCGCGGTAATCGATTACCCTGAATGAAACAGGGGAAAAGGAATATTGTTAGCGGGGTGCTTTTCGATCATTCAAACCCGCGGCCAGTGACACGATCCTGCGCGACGGGATAAATAACATCGCTATTTTACTCTGCTCACTCGTCGGTATAGAAAATAATAATATTATTATTATTATTACAATTCCTGTTATATTTTTATATATTTTTTTTTGCTTCGTATTTATAATGCGACGTTCATAACGCGATAAGAGGTATAAAAATAAAATAGAGTATCGTTGAAGATAATTTTACTCTGCTCACTCACAAAATAATAATATTATTATTATTACAATTCCTGTTATATATTTATATATATTTTTTTTTGCTTCGTATTTATAATGCGACGTTCATAACGCGATAAGAGATATAAAAATAAAATAGAGTATCATTGAAGATAATTTTACTCTGCTCACTCGTCGATATAGAAAATAATATTATTATTATTACAATTCCTGTTATATTTATATATATATTTTTCTTTTTGCTTCGTATTTATAATGCGACGTTCATAACGCGATAAGAGATATAAAAATAAAATAGAGTATCATTGAAGATAATTTTACTCTGCTCACTCGTCGATATAGAAAATAATAATATTATTATTATTACAATTCCTGTTATATTTTTATACATATTTTTGTTTTGCTTCGTATTTATAATGCGACGTTTATAACGCGATAAGAGGTATAAAAATATAATAGAGTATCGTTGAAGATAATTTTACTCTGCTCACTCACAAAATAATAATATTATTATTATTACAATTCCTGTTATATTTTTATATATTTTCTTTTTACTTCGTATTTATAATGCGACATTCATAACGCGATAAGAGATATAAAAATAAAATAGAGTATCGTTGAAGATAATTTTACTCTGCTCACTCACAAAATAATAATATTATTATTATTACAATTCCTGTTATATTTTTATATATTTTTTTTTTTACTTCGTGTTTATAATGCGACGTTCATAACGCGATAAGAGATATAAAAATATAATAGAGTATCGTTGAAGATAATTTTACTCTGCTCACTCACAAAATAATAATATTATTATTATTACAATTCCTGTTATATTTTTATA